>JAPDOI010001764.1:0-143965 GCA_029168955.1 Aplectana chamaeleonis
CGGTGCCATATGTTTTAACAGAGGTGCACCGAGTGTGCGCCAACCATCAATGGGGAACTCAAAGTATCTTCAGGATCTATGCTCACTGTACTTCTTATGGTATTTGGCTGGCCATTTTACCCAAAACTGCAAAACAAAAATGTAATTCAAGTCAGTATAATCTCACGTCTTTGGCACACATCTGAACCAAAGAAAGAGCTGATAAATGACAACAACGTACTGACATCGCATGAACGACTTTACTTTCCGATCCTCCTAATAAAATCCAGTTTTCAGTAAGGAAAGCTTAGTCCTATTCAAGAAGAGCCCACTTCATCGAAATTAGGAAAACATTTCAAATTTTCTGGCGGTGTGGACGCGTGGTCCCACAGACAAAACAGTGCGCGGTACAGGTACGCCGTCTCCAGAAGGTTGGTCGGCTGGCTTCTGCCTGGCAGCCAGTCCGCATCTTCGCCAAGGTGCGCCCTTCTCACAATGTGCCGTGGTAACTTTTAACAGTCTTCATCCACAATGTCAACACAGTGCATCCATCTGTTGCTGGTCTTTTTGTGAAATAGATATCCTAACTGAATTGTCTTTCATTTCGGATTGACTTTAAACGCTCCCTTACCACATCCGCCCAGAACAGAACTTCTGCTTTCTTTCGGGCGGCTGTTTTTTTTTTGAGAGATAATGGGTCTTCCCTCGTGTCAAGCGGTGATGTTTTGCGTCGATTTATTTGTGAAGATGATTGCTATCACTTCTGAGCGGTCAGAGTTATCCATGGAGCATTCATACAGCTTCCTTGCGCTTCAATCCAACTTTTCTAACCCGTGTTTTCTGTGCTGCTTTCGAAAAGAGGGAATGGGTTATGCCCACCAAGCTTTCAATGTCAATATGGAGAAGACCCGCAATGGGTTTGAATAAAAATCTATGTTCTTTCGTTTTTTATCGGTCTAGCTTGATGCTGTGGTGTGATCCAGCGCGATGACTTTGAATGATCAGAAAAAAACAGGCCCGAGACAACTCGTCTACGTAGTTCTCATAGTCCAAGCTCGCAATCTTTGAAAGGTCACAATATAGTTTGTTGTGGGGGCTCTCCGCAATTCTGTATTCACCATCGTAGTCCGTGCAAAATTCTGTCCAAAGCAAGCAGGACTGGAAAACGATTCGGAGGCTGGACTGTCCATTCTGGGGTGGATCTCGAGATTTTCTACATACCTTGGAAAAAGTCCAACGGGTGTTCCAGTGATATCTCTAGGATCGCACGAAACCCTCTAAGAATGGAGTTGTGGTCTCAGAAAATTTCCTAAATTTGAGGGGCGAAAATACGTTCGAAAAATTCTCCGATACCAGTATTTTACGTCATTCGCAGCCGATAAACGTTAGCGAACCCTGGGTGGCATGCATGAACGCGGCGGCTGGGGTGGAGAACCCCAACGCCGCTATTTTTTCGCCCCACAATTTTATCAGAAGTTGACGCGTGCGTGCGGCGTTGCGCTCCCTGCCTCTAGCCACCGGTTACACGCATGCCACCCATGAATAAAGAGAGAGGCCGAGAAGGAAGAGAAGAAGGTAGCTTCCGATCAAAATCCATCGCGCATTTAGCCACTGCTGAGGTCGAGAGAACGCCTCGAGGGCGTATCCAGGTGGCTTCTTGCTTTTGGAGTGTCAGAGTGGCTTCACTCTATATTTCGCTTATCAGGAGTAATTGAGATCTTGCACTTGGCTGGTATTATGCAGAGGAGGTCTTCTTAACAATCCTATGGAAACTTTCCATGACTCATTCGATGGATTCTCACTAGCATAGTGATTCGCTCTCTGAACATGCAGAAGCTCAGGTATTGACGTCGCTGAGCAGTTTATGAACTGACGTATTCTTTTCACATTGGGTGGGCCGCAGCACTGAAAATCCCCATTGCTTGTGATCAAAACACAAGATTATCTCTTCACCTATTCATATGACATAATCAGAAATAATTTTTATTTGCGAACTCACTCCTATAGGTTAAGCACAACTTCGGAATGTTGTGATTGGTTTCAATTGCCACCATCACCCCAAATGCCTTCCAGAATACAGTGCATCTTCGTACTCGCGTTCAGTCCGCAACGTGCACCCTGGTTGCGCGAGCGTGTTGCGGCGCGGTTTCGCGGATCTGTTTACATTGCAGGCGAGGAGAGACTTATAATTTGCCAACCGGCGCTGCCCCGCCCTGGTCGGTACACGGACACCCCCCTACGCTACTGCTGCCCTATCCAGCGCCGCCGATCAGCTGATTAGGTGAGTTTTTTAAAATTTATTTTTTGTTTTTCGATAATTTAGGGATTTTGTTGATGTTTTCATGCGTGCTAGGATTAGAAAAACTAATTTTTATTTGGGGAACCTTCTGCGCAATTTTCCGGGCGATTGTTGCATTTCGCAGCTTCGCGGGCCATTCCTGTAACAAAAAATTAGTTTTCCTAATCTTAGCACGCTTGAAAACATCAAAAAACATCAACAAAACCACTTAATTAACGAAAACGAAAAAAACCCATCTAATCAGCTGATCGGCGGCAGCGAAGGGGGGTGTACGCGTATCGATCTGGGGCGGGGCAGCACCCGTTGGCAAATTGCCAGCCTCTCCTCGCCCGCGATGTAAACAGATCCGCGAAACCGCGCCGCAACACGCTCGCGCAATCAGCGTGCACGTTGCGGACTGAACGCGAGTGCGTAGATGTACTCTACACGCTCATAAAAGTGGTTTGGATAGCTACACCTATAGCTGGTACTTTGATTTTAGCCGGCACGAGGTAGTATGATGGTTTATTAACAGACTAACGTTTCGGCGGTCTCGCCCTCTTCGGAGTCTGAAAAAATGTCGAATCTACGTGTGAAAATACTCGGTCAAACGTAGTTTACCCTACTAAAATTCAAGACAAAAAATTTTGAAACAAATAACCGAGACGAATTGGGAGACCCAGGCGGCATACCTTCTCAAAGTCTGTAGAGCATCAGGCCATCAGCAGGGCACGACAGGGTACCGAGATGTCAGAAAGCTTAGCACCCATGTCAGAAGGCTACAGTCTGATGCTTACAGGGCTTACAGTTCCAGCCACGTGATATTTCTCACCTTCGCCTCTTCCGGTTGGCCTTGGGGTCTCTAAACGCGTTGGGAATCGAGAATGGCCTCGAGCGCTTTTCTGTTGCGCACTTGTTTTCAGTCCTCCGCTTCGTGCCTCCCTCGCATCTCAAAAAATCAGTCCCCTGCATGGCAACTAACCCTGTGGCAGTCCAGCACCGTGCTAACTCGCAACCTTGTCTTCTCATCCAAGTGCTCTTTACCGTTTCTCGCTTTTAGTGAGCGGGCTGTTTCGCCGATATATTCCCGGCCACAGCTCTGACATGTGATCAGATAAATAACCCCAGAACCAAAACAGTCACCATCTCTGCCCGATGGGCAAATGACGCACTGTGGCGTGACGCATGCTCGATCATACTGACGATTCCACACTAATTGCCGTTTTAAATTATTGGGCGGGATGGCCACCAGAGATACAGAGTTTTCCAACCCCGCTTCTCGAAGGCATTTTCTGACTGCGCCGCTCACCCCATCGGATATGAATGGCATTATGAAAGGAACTTTGTCGCTTGGTGGCAAATTAGGACTTCGCTGACCTTCTTGGGAGTTCCGCGACCTGCGCGCTGGTGATCCATAGCCATTGATAGTAGCTATTTGACAAGCTAGGCTTTTTGACGCCTCGGTCTCTTCCTCTCCAGAACACACATTTATAGCGGTGCGAAACATGTTTCATGACAACCGCCAGCTTTGTCTGAGTGGGATGCGCGGACTCGCCAGTGGACCAGAATATTTTTGTTCGAAGGTTTGCGGTACCAATTTGTGAACTTTTCTGCCATTTTGCCAGTTGAATCTTGGACATTCAAGAAAGAGCAAAACCAGCTTCCCGACGGTTTTTTCCCGGAGTCAGTTTGTATGTGTGGAGACTGGCTGTTCATTTAGAGCGAAGACACGTGTCCATCTCTTCCATGCGTAGAGCAAATTATGAGACAGTCATCAATGTATCGCCCTTAAAAAACAAGGGGAAAGATTCGAGCACAGGTGCTTCGATTTTTCAGACATGAAGGCGATGGCGAAGCGTTGGTTGCCAGCCGCTGCCCCCATCGCCAGTCAGCTCGACGGCAAAGTATTTACCTGCCCATTTTTGAAACCATTGCAACCGAGCCACTCCTTCGAAAGAACCATTAGACTGCGTACCGAGAAACCCCAGTGCATATTTATGTTGCTTTGATTCTTTGATTGCTTTGCCTAATGGTTCTTTTGAAGGAGTGTCTCGGTTGTAATGGTTTCAAATGGGCAGGAATAAATACTTTGCTCAGCACTGAGGAGCTGGCGATATGGGCAAGCGGCTTGGCATAACGCCATCGCTATCATATCTAAAATCGAAGCACCCTGTGCTCGTAATCCTTACCCTTGTTTTGCAGGAACGATACATCGATGACACAATGTCTGCATAATTTGCTCTACGCAAGAAGCGATGGACATATGTTTCAACCCTGATTAAGCAGTCAGTCCCTCACATAAAACTTACCCGGGAAAAACCGTCGAAAAGCTTTGGGGTTGCTCTTCCGGAATGTTCAGATTCAACTAGCGGAAGGCAGGGAACTTTGCAATACAAATGGTTCGCAAACCTTCGAACAAGAATATTCTGGTCCATCAGCGGTCCGCGCATCCCAGCTCGAACAAAACTTGCTGTTGTCAGAAACATGTGCTGCGCACGCGCTATAAAATGTGTGTTCCTGGAGAGGAAGAGACCGGAGGCGTCAGTGCCTAGCTTGTCAAATAGCTACTATCAATGGCTTATGGGATCACCAGCGCGCAGGCTCATGAAACTCCCAAGAAGGTCAGCGAAGTCCTAATTTGCCACCAAGCGACAAAAGTTCACTATAATGCCATTTATATCCGATGAGGTGAAGCGGCGCAGTCAGGAAAATGCCTTCGAGAAGACGGGATTACGGAAGAACTCTGTATCTCTGGTGGCCATCCCGCCCAATAATTTAAAACGGCAATTAGTGATCGGAATCGTCAGTATGATCGCGTACGTCGATGCGTCACGACCACAGTGCGTCATTTGCCCATCGCTGCAGAAGATGGTGATCTGTAACTGCTTTTGGGGTTATTTATCTGATCCGCATGTCAGAGCTGTGGCCCAGGAAAGATTCATTCGGGAAACAACCCCCCCCACTGCATGTGCGGATCGAAGAGGACTTGGATGGGAAGTAAAGGTCGCGAGTTAGCACAGCGCTGGGCTGCCGCAGGGTTAATAGCCATGGCGGGACGATTTTGAGATGCAAGTGGAGGTACTAGCGCGGGAGGCCAAAACAAGTGCGCGAAAAGCGCTCGAGGCATTCTGGATCAACGCGAGAGACCCCAAGGTCAACCGGAAGGGCGAAGGTATAAATATCACGCTGGAACTGCAGCCCTACATCAGACTAGCCTTCTGATATGGGTGCTGCTTTCTGACATCTCGGTACCCCGTCGTGCTCTACTGATGGCCTGATGCTCTACAGCCTTTGAGAAGGTATGCCGCTCAGTCTCATCCGTCTCGGTTATTTGTTTGGAAATTTTGTCTAATTTCAGTAGGGTAAACTACGTTTGACGGAGTATTTTTACACGTAGATTCGACCTTTTTCAGACTCCGAAGAGGGCGAGACCGCCGAAACGTTAGTCTTTTAATAAACCATCATACTACCTCGTGCCGGCTAAAATCAAAGTACCAGCTATATTCTGATGCCGAGGTTCATCGAGAGTCAAACGTGGAGATTATTGAGCTACTCCTATACATTGACTTTTGTGGCTTTTGCCAGAACGCTTGAGCCGCTTGGAGCGTCAGGAGCTTTTGAAAAGTACCGTATTCAAGCAATATTGAGCCTTCAAAAACGTGTAACCCGCTCTTTTTTTCCGAGAGTGAGCCTCTTCATCTAAGCACCCTCGAATTGATTGCTAGAATGAGGTCGTTTTAAATTGCCTTTGACGCTTCGAATGGCTTAAAGGCAGTGTTCACGATAAAAGTCTTTTTTCTGTTTTCTCGCCTATCTTGAAATCGGTCCCATTTTGATTCCAGTGATGTCTATGGAATCGTACAAGACCCTCTGGAAACGGAGTTATGGTCCCTCAGAAATTGAGCTAGGGAAGCATGGTGGACGAGTTGTCCGAGACTTGTAACCTCCGTCTTTTGCAGCCAATGTATGCGAGCTGGCCTGAGTAAAGAGAGAAGTTGAGAATGAAGAGAAGAACGGGCTTTTGATTGGAAACCATCGCTCATCTCACGATCTTGAGTGTTCCCTTGTTCACGTCGAGGGGTGGAAAGGGGCCGGACTTTCCCAAAGCGGCGGGGTTGGCCCACTTTCTAAGCCGTTTCGCTGCTACTGGGTAGCCTTTCGTCCCGTTTCTTCGACGCTGTTCTGCATCTGAGAGCCACGAGAAGCGTTTGTCATGGAAAATTCGAGGATGAAGTTTATCGTGAACAGTGGCTTTAAGCGTTCTGGTACAGGCCGTAAGAGTCTGGTGTTTCGCGACCACAATTTATTTTGCGAGCCTGCTTTAACTCATCCACTTTGAAATCCTGCTCAAGGAAACACTCGTTATTCACTGATATATTCCAAACTTTGCTGTTCTTAGTTTTCTTGTCGGCTTATATTAGGTGTATGCATGTTTTTAAAGTTTCGCAAAGCACGGCATAACTAGCGGATTGACATGCGCAGCGTCCCAACTAGAGTAGCATGTTGAAGCCTCGAAACTGTCTTCGAAATTTCATAATTGCCATTCCGCCGAAGTGTGGAAAACATAGTTGATTTGTGCTCTAACCATGCCAATCCGAATGCGAAAAACACATTTTGCGGGGAATGCTATTTTTTGCTTTAAATGGAAGAAGAGAACAGCTAATGGACATCAATCGTTGGGTTGAGCATATGGGTCCATGTTCCATCAGTGAAAATGCTTTGAAGAATTTTAAAAAAGAAGTTAAATTTAGAATGTTTTGACCGTGTTTTCTGTCTTTAGTCGTCCACACTTGGGCCGGATTCATACTTGCAGCGACGATCGACGCGACGCAATGTTTACCATCAATATCGATCGAAAATCAATATGCCCGGAATGCACTGTCGCCGTCGCTGGTCGCAGCAAGTATGATTCCGGCCTTAGATCGTCAGTGCATAAATACCTCAGTGATCCAGTGAATTCCATGAAAAATCAAAGAAATGAGTAAAGGGTTGAGGGACGCTTGATTTTTCTAAGAGGCAAAAATTATCAGGAAGGAGAAGTAAGAATTCGGAAAATCTTGCGTGCCTTATGCCGGCATTTGGAAAACGGTGATCTTGGTTACTGTACAAAATCCGTAATCGGATTTTGTAGAGTATCCTTTGTTGGCAATTTCAAGCAGTGTTCCTTGTTCAAAATACAGAAAATCAATTTTCGCCCCCAGCCATCATAACCCCGTGTGGGGCAACCTGGAAATGTAATAAAAACAGACGATAAACAGTGGTCGGAAGTCTGTTTTTGAAAAAACCGCTCACATATATTTTTAATCTTTCGCTCATGCGACAGAGGTCCCGGGTAGATGGCATGTCGCCTTTGTCACTCCTATCGGAAAAAACCGCCTCCTACTAGCCTTGAAAACTTTAGGCCAGTAAGTTTTACCTCGGTTCTCGGTAGGTTGTTCGAGAAGATCCTTAAGGTGAGATTTTGTAAGCATTTGGAGGACCACTCAATAATTTCGGAATCCCAACAAGGTCTCCAGAAGAAAAAGTCGACGGTGACGGCCATGTTGCAGTCACTTAAAGGCAGTGGTCGCGCTCAAATAAGCTCGTCTTCTTTTTCTCTCTAAACCCTTTTCTGGGTGTAGAGTAGTAGAACCTATAAGAAAAAATCGCGAAAAAAAACGCTGTTCTGGGCCAAATTTGAAGCCTGTACTTTTTCGTCTTTTGATGGTGGACGAGCATACCCCACATCATTAGCATCGATGATCTCTAATATCAAGAACATCAGCTGGCTTGAACTTGATTTTCAATCAATGAACTTTAGGATTTATATACACATCTAGTCAAAAACATTGACTGAAGTGCTTGCTTTCATTGTTCAACTTTTTTATTAGGTAAATTTGCATTTATTTCTTCCTCTGAGTGTCGATGATTTTTGAATCCTTGGCATGAGACTGTGATCTTTCTGTGCACGTGTGCACGAACTGGAAATTTAGGGTCTTAATAACTCTAATTCTAGCCCGTTTTTCACCGCGCTACCTTAATAGTTTTTGAGCTGTTTTTGATCTAAGCTGACTTTTGTTGTTTTTTCGATAACGTTTTTCATCGTGACCACTGCCTTTAATGAATGGACCTCACATGTGGATGAGGGAAAAGATGTTGATGTCATCTATGTGGACTTCTTCAAGACATCGTTTCTTGTTCGAGTTAATTGAACTTTATCCGATCCCAAACCCGTTTGCAGTGGCGTACCTCAGGGAGGAGTTTTATCTCCAATTCTATTTATTATATTTACTGATGAATTGCCTCGACTAGTCACTTGTGGTAAGGTTCAATGCTGTGCTTTTGCTGATGAGTTCAAAATTTTCTCTCCTATTCAGACGGAAAGTGAGAGGGAATACTTGCAGATGGCGTTGAATCAGGTTGTAAATTGGTCTAGAGACTGTAGTATATTGCTTTCAAGAGAAAAAAAAGACTAGAGTTGCACATCGGAAGCGATAGTGCAAGTTCTGTTTATACCATTGGTGGCCAGCAGCTCCAGGTGGTCGATGAGATAATGAGTTTGGGTTTCGTGGTACGTAGCCATCTCACGTTTGATGATCATTGTGCTAAGGCTGTGTCTAGAGCTAGTAAAGTTATGTGTAGCATGTTCAGAGCCCTGTCCAGCAATAACGAAAGGGTGCTTCTTAATGCTTATAAAACGAATGTTAGACCACACCTTGAGTATGGGACTGTAATTTCCAACCTTCACAAGGACTCGACCAGGGGTGTGTTGGAAAAACTCCAAAACAGCTTCACACGCAAGGTGATGAAGGTCAGCGGTATACTTGTTATCCGATTATAATTTTTCGCATAATGGATCGATTCGGATAATGCCGTTTTAAAATTTTCCGGATATTGGTTCGATTCAGATAATGCGGTTTTTCAAATTTTCGGATAATGGATCGATTCAGATAACGTCATTTTTCCATTAATTCGGATACGGATATCCGGTCGGATAATTTCGGATAACTTCGAATATTTTTGGAACAAAGTTGATGCAAAACGGTGAAAAATAAATCAGGTACCCAAGGCAAGCCTATGAAAACATCCATAATTTAGTAAACAGTAGTACTTCATTACATTTGCAGCATGTTCACGTACAAACTTCAGTCGTCATATATGCATTTAATAAAAGTATGAAAACAAATCTACAATCACTCTGTCGTCGTTGGGAGGCACAGTAATATCCATACACATGTTTTTCAGGACAACTAGCCAGTAAAAAGTATGCAAAGCAACTATACAAAAAACTTCTACACTGAACAACTAGCCACTTGGTCATCTCACTTAACCACGCCCATTTTTCGGCGCCGCAACGACTTCTGATTTCGGAAGGAGGGGGAAAGTCCTGGGTTGATGTTTTAAATAGAAGGCGGTACGGAAAATGGCCATGTACTAGTGCAATTTTATCTGATTTTATCCAAAAATTATCCGCTTTTATCCGAAATTTTACGCGTTTTTTTCCGATTTTATCCGGCATTTGTCCAAAGTTTATCCGAATTTTTGACCTTTTGGATAATGGTTCGATTCAGATAATGCGTTTTTTCAATTTTTCGGATATCGGATTATCCGAATCTCGGATATCCCGTCGGATATTCGAGAAGGAGTGATTCGGATACTAAGTATTATACATTGGATCCGAATCAAAAAATTTCGGATACTCGGATTTCGGATAACTCAAAAACCAAAGGCCGTGGATATCTGACTCAAACGGATGGATTCAGAATAACAACATCGGATAATCCGATTTAGTCGGATAGGGAGGCTAAACGGATAGTCGGATTTCGGATCAATCCGAAAATTACGTTTTTTCGGTGATTCGGAATTTGGATCACTCGGATTTTGACGTTTTTTTCGGTGAGTCGGAATCCGAATGTCCGAGTCGGATATCCGGTCGGATACAAGTTGGTATTATGAGAAAAGTCTATCGAAAATCGATAGTCCTGCAAAAATCTTTCAGAAAAAGTTTTTTCTACCCTACCATGATTAAACGATTCATTGATAATCATCTACAATATCTCTAAATATTTGGAACCAGTCCTAAAAAAATGTATTCATTCTTTATAATATCTTCAAAGTAAGTGTAATGTTGAAGCATTAGTTTTTAAATGAGCGTCACGAGTACCAATCCTCCACACCAAATTCCTAAATACCCTTGATTTCTATCTAAACTCCTTCAAACAGGGTTACCCGTTCGATCATTACACATGGTTTTTGAGAGCCAATCGTGCCCCATACTCGCAGAAACAAATCAAACGAAGAGGATCATTGCTAACTAGGGGCATGGCGTACTTTGTCGCTGTTATGAGCGGCAGGCATGCAATCTTGCACAAATCGCGGCGGGACCCGCATCAGAGCGACAGCATCGGTCGCCGTAGGAACGTCTGTCTCTTGCGGAGGGCTGACATAACGCAAGCCGCAAATGTGCAGTATGTCAGCCCTCCGCGACATGTCGCTGCGACCCACACGCGAAAACTGTTCCTACGACGACCGATTCCGTTACTCCGATGCGAATCCCGAAGCGATTTGTGTTAGATTGCATGCCTGGCGCTCTTTACAGCGACATCTCAAATCAGCTTGTTTTTCGCTGGTGCACGGCTCTGGTGATGTTTTGTAGTATCAGGGGTCATCAACTGGCTCAAAACTGATGATCAGTAACTGTTCTCAGACAGTCGAGTCGACCTTTCCAGAGCTCTACTGTTATTATTTCTTTAACACTAACTGCTTTGTATTTGTTTTGTCTAAAAAATTATGGCTATATACTCGTAAATTACTCTACACAACGTGCTGAGTCGATCGCAAAACGCTTGGCTCCGGGCGAGATCGAACCAGCATAATCCCTTTGTGAAGGAGCGCCTTATCGCACTGCACCACTGTAGCCCAAGCGCCGCTCTCACTCATCTGCTCGGTAAATCCTTACCGAAGCAATCATTCCTTCACCCGCATAACGATGAAACATGTACACCGTCATAGACTATGTAACAGTCGTAGACCTGTCAGGACGACGCCCTGGTTAAGTCTTACACAATTTTTACTACTTTTTATTAAGCAAATGAATTTATAAGTTGCTGTGCACGTCGCAGAATTAAGACCAGGCACAGCAGCAAATTCCACTTTCGATGGGCGGCGCTGTGCATCTCTGCACGAATTGGCATCTTTGGGCCTTAATAACTTTAATTTTAGCGCATTTGTCGCCGAGGAACCCTCTCAGTTCTCCAGCTGTTTTCGAACAACACAGGTTTTCGCAGTTTTCTCCATTACTTTATCCATCGTGAACACTGCCTTTAAGCGGGTGCTCCGCGACAGACACAACGCGACCTTGTGTCGCAGAAATTTACCAAACAGTTAATGAGCAAAATCTGCGCTGACGATGTGCAGAGAATTCGGTGTAATTTTCGCAGTGCGCGTCAATTGGATGTCTGCAGTGTAAATACGCACCTGCAGGGCTACAGTATAACAAAATGTCGAGTCATGACATAAGATATACTTTTTTGAGTAACAGGACATGCCGAATCTAAGAATATCCTACTCATTATCCGATCCGAATCATGACATATTTCGGATATTCGGTATCCGAATCATTATCCGACTCATGGCACATTTCGGTGATTCAGATTTTGGATCATTCGGATTTTGACGTTTTTTCGGTGATTCGGATTTTGGATCACTCGGATTTCGACGTTTTTTCGGTGAATCGGATTTTGCATCATTCGGATTTTGACGTTTTTTCGGTGATTCGGATTTTGGATCACTCGGATTTTGACGTTTTTTCGGTGAATCGGATTTTGATTCACGAAAATTTCGATTCATTCGGATGGATATCCGAAAATGAGGGAGTCGGATCCAATGTATACTAAGTATAGTCAGCGGACGCAATTATAACCAAATGCCCTGCGGTATTGATCGGAATAAGAAGCTACATCTAGAGTCGCTGGTCTGCAGAAGGAGAAAGTTCGTTAGTTTTATGGTTTATAGGATTTTGTATGGCCATATAGGACCAAACGATTTCCTCCAACTCGGCTTCTACCACAAGAGGTAGCAGTTTTGAGCTCGTCCGTAACAGAGCTAGGAAGAGTTTGAGGCACCATTTCTGTGTTAATAGAGCGGGCAGTGAGTTTGAAAAGCTAAAAGGTGCAGTCTCCATACAACTCTTTCTCCGTTCTAACTTATCTTGGATCAGTACTTGATGACTGTGGATGTCTGAGCCGGTTTCCAGCCTTTTACTATTGTCTAGGTTTTCCGTTTTATATATCCATTGTTTGTTGCATTTATTTTATGTAAATCAACTATGCAGGCTAGACTGGAATGTTCTTAATCATTTGAAATGGATCGTTTCCCTTCTTCTATTTATCGCCTTGGGAGATTTTTCCCGGATAAGAAAATGCTCATTAAAGTTGTATTTTCGTCTACATTGCACCAAAATCTGGCAGTCAGCCGAGCTTCTTGGCTCAAATCCTTTCCTGGTGCTGGGTTATTCTAACGGGAATCTCTCCCTGATCAGGAGAGGGAGGAGGCGCAGGCGCGGTCTACCGTTCTATAATCAATCCATTTCTCAGTCAGTGATGCATGATGATTTACCCATTGCTCCTCAAGTTCACACAGTTGTTTCTCCGAGTATTGATGTATTTCCCGAAAACTCCAATCGCCACTATCCTCACCCTTGCGAAATGTTAAATCTGAACTCAAACACCAAAGATTCAGCTCAAAATGTTTTTTTAGGGAACTAGACCCCTCGGGACAATCTCGTCTGAGTTCTTCCATTCCTGTTTTATTTCTTTCGTGGTTTTATGCTAATTTACGGTCGTTCCCGCATTGAACTGAATCTCAATCTTGGTGGTAAATATGATGTGTATCTTTTTTCTGAGACATGGCTCAAATCTGTTCACTTCATTCCTTCTATGCTTGATGACTGGATAAGAGATTACGCCATTCTACGCTGCGATCGAAGTTGGAGGTCTGGTGGTGGGGTGGCAATTTTTCTGCGTAGCACTTTATCTCATTCTGTGGTTTTCTCTGATTCAGTGGTCAACGGGTATGAAATATTAGCAGTGGACATCTTTCATGGAAACCTAAGCTTCAGAATAGTTCTAGTTTACAGACCACCCTCTTCCGCTGTGGCCATAAACGAGCAGTTGGCTAAAATACTGAGTGATCTCACGGCTACTGAACATTCTGTGATTTTGGTTGGCGATTTCAATTTTCCTGAAGTACATAGAGTGGGCAAGGTGGAATGATCAAACCTGTTTCCCAGATACTTTCTCTGAAATTATCAGTGGTCACGATTTGAAACAATTTGTCCTGGAACCTACTCGTCTTAACAATATTTTGGATCTCTTATTTTCCAATAGTAATGATCTTTCAAGTAACGCCTCTGTCAATTCACCAGTTGGCGACAGCGATCACAGAAGCATTTCCGAGTTCCGGGGTAACGGAGTTGAACATCCCCCTATTCGTAAGCGAGTGTGCAACAAAGGCGACTTTACTTGCATTTCACGGTATTTGTACAATATTGCGTGGGTTGACTCATTCGAGTCGGTCTCATCTGTTGATGAAAAGTTGATGATGTTTCTAGCAATTCTTGAGCATGTTATTGATCTGTTCATACCCTGGGCTTGGGTTTACCCCAGCAAGTCCAACGTACCGATTCATCTCCGTAACATGTCAGATCACAGGGAGTGCCTACTTCGCTATGCCAAACTATCAGGTGATTGGACTGAATACAAAAGTTTTTTGAAAAAGTTTGCGGAGGAGCTAATGAAATACTTAAGAAATGTCGAAAAAAAGATAGTAGAGTCAAAACAGAAGCAACGATTTTACCATTGGGCTCTGAAGCAGAACGGAACGATACTATTGAATGATCATGATAGGGCTAATGCATTGGGGCTCGAGTTTAGCAGTGTTTTCAGAAGATGACGGCTTCTTTCCGGAGTCTAGCGTCCTTCATGAATTTCCAATGCATGATTTTCCTAATTTTGATGAAATCACGATTTACGAACTTTTGATGAAATGGCCTGATTCTTATTCATTCACTCCTGACAAAATCTCTTTCATATTTGTGAGGAATGTTGCTCATGTGATTGCTTATCCACTGTCGTACATTTTTAATCAGTCGATGAGCTTTTCCGAGGTTCCTCGACTTTGGAAGCACTCCTACATACATCACTCCGCTTCTTAAGAAAGAGCCGTCATCTGATCCTGCTAACTATAGACCAATCAGCATAACTTCCCTTTTCTTCAGGCTTTTCGAGAAAATTTTAAAGTCACACATTCTCAAACATATAGGACTCAATGATCTGAATCCTTCGTGTCAACATGGGTTTGTGAGTGGAAAATCAGTTACGACTAATATGTTGGAGACTCTCGAAGATTGGACGTTAGCCTTGGATGAGAAAAAGTGTGTTGACGTAATCTATGTGGACTTCGCTAAAGCATTCGATAAAGTTAGCCACAAAAAGCTTATATACTTGCTTGAGAAGCTCGGTTTTCACGAAAAGGTATGGAAAGGGAATAAAGAGTTCCTGTCCGGGAGGACGTTCCAAGTTCGCATTAACTCCGCATTTTCGAATGTGTTTGAGGTTCATAGTGGAGTGCCCCAGGGAGGCGTACTTTCACCGATACTCTTTAATATTTTTTCAGCTGATCTGGGGAAAATTTTGCACAAAAATGGTGTCATCTGTAGACAATATGCCGATGATTTGAAAGTATACAGGGAGGTCTCCAGCCTTCTGGATACAGAGCACTTGCATTCGGCTATCGACCGTTTACAAGCCTGATCAACTGCATGGCAAATTCCAATTTCCCCTGGTAAGACGTTCTGGATGCGTATTGGCTCTTCCATGTTGCCCGTTTTGTATAAAATAGATGCCCAGAGTATTGAAAGAGTCAGCCAAATCAAGGATCTCGGTTTCTTGTATGATGAGAATCTAGATTTTCTTTCGCATTACAAAGAGTTGTTCAAAAGGGCTCATAACCGTACATATCAAATTTTTAAGGCTCTGACGACAAAAGATATTAGCGTTCTTCTGAAGGTGTACAAGGTTTACATTCGCCCACTTGTGGAAAATGGTACGGTAGTCTTTTCCCCATACAAGAAGAAGGACTTTTTGTACTCAAAAATCCCTAATTCGAAAATTCGGAACCAGTATTTTGCCATAGCAAGTCTCGAGTCGCGGCGGGAATGGTATGATGTCTGTATGGTACACAAGCTTTTGAACAGAATGTCTGGTGCAAATTTTTCACACTTCTACAGAATAGTCCTCTCAAGAACCCGAGGTGGGGATAGAGATATCTTTTGCGAGGCGGAGAACCACAATTAGGTCCAGATTCTTCACAGTAAGGGCGGGTTCAGCATATCTTCGTTTTAGTAAAACCACACCCACTGCCAGGTCAATGACAACGTTCAGACGGGGAACGGTAAAAATTTTGCTGAAATCATAGATGTATGTTTTTGCTAATTTGCGATCATGTTCATTCGTCCGAAGCTCTTTTTCTTTTTTCAGCGTTTGTCTTATACAGCGTACTCAAAAAAATAAATAAAAAAAATAGACCTCTAATAAACATGTACATATAAAAACATTTTTCTTAGATTCTAACCGAGGCTGGCTCGTTGCCGTAGAACTTGTCCAGGCAGTTTTTCTCCCATCAAAAACCTAGCATCTGTCGTGGGTCCCCCTTCCTAATGTAGGAGAGTTAGAGGACATAAGAAGCAAGAAATAATTCACGCGAAGTTGGCTAATTGACCTAAATCCTTGTGAATGTTTGTGATTACAATTAGCGAATCACCGCGCCAGTTATCACATGATTGAGAAAATGGCAATAAACTGATTCGCAAATTGGCACATCTCCGATCTGGGTGCAGTGCTCATTTTGAACACTGTCAATGTTATTGATGTAAAAGTGTAGGTTCGGCTGTGGAATTTAGCTTACCTCATATTTTTCATTCAGTTATCCGTAGCCTAGGACTTTGATGAGGAGTTCTCCATATGTTGGAGGTGGAAAAGTTTTTCATTTTGAGGTGACAGGATTTTCCACAAGATAGTATTCATTAGCGAAAGTGCTACAGTATCATAGGAGAGCATGAAACCAGCGGGATGAAGCTGAAAAACAATTTCATTTCTAAAACAACATGTCGAAGACAGACCTTGATTTTCGAATGTTATCAGTTTCAGGAGTCGATGAAATGCAACCAGTGCGATCGCTCTTTTCGAAAGGCCTCAGAGTTCACTTTGCACCAGTATACCCACGATCTCGAAAAGCACCACACCAGGAGTAGAATGTTTCAGGTAAAGTCGCTTTGGGTGCATTCACCTTATGTTAAAAGTATACGGTTGATTCGAAAGTCCTGCGCCAAATGTAGGTTAGCGCGCTTCCATTTGTCTGTATGTGATCTTTCGATCAAATTTAGTATGCCATTCGAAGGCTTGGCTTCTTGCTGTTAGTGTTCAACGCTTCTAGAAAAATTTTGCCTGCATCAAAATTTACATCAAAATGTGGAGTGAGCTTTGATTCCCGAAGATCTCTTGATTTTCCTCGTCTCCCTCTTTACATCTATCAGAACTGCTCGTACATGGAGCATTCGAACCGGTGAACACTAGATTTTGGTACGAAAACTGGTTCGCGAACGTTCTTTAATAGGGCGAATCTTGCGTTTTGCGGACTAGTTTGAAGAATGAAATTTTGTGTCACATCTTCATTAGACAAAGACCTCAGGATACCCAACTTCATAGTGAAGTGCTGTGGACACCACCTTATCTAATCATAATTATTTTGTCAATTATCGATTTTTTCAAAGGTCTAGAAAAATTTAAGAACCGAATTTTTGAACAAAGGATCGATAATTGACTAAAGTTTATCATTCGATAAAAAAGTGTCCAAAACATTTACCTATGAAGCTGGGTTCTCTAGAGTCGTTGTGTGAAGAAGATATGATAGAAAATGTAATTTTTCAATATATTCTTCTAACGCGAAATTTGCCCCATTGAAAATTTTTGCGAACCCGTTGCGGTACTATAATCTATGCAGTGTTCGTGGGTTTGAAATAACGTACACTTGAGCAGTCCTGATCAGGGGTGTGCGGCAAAAGAATTTGAAATTTCGGCAAACGGCAACGGCAACGGCAAACCCCAAAAATGGCCGGCAAACGGCAAACGGCAAAACGGCAAACGGCAAAAGCTGTTCTGTGCTATAATACAGCCACATTTGATTAGTCGTGTGGTGAACCATGCGATACCTGCCAGGTACTATGTATCTGGCGCTTAACTAGCCTTTACATGGAGGGAAAATCCCATATATCAAAAGCTACTTGCGAGCCTCAGGTGATCAGAGAGCTACAGTAGCGCTGTTTTGTGTGTGATAGTATAGAAGCCTCTATCAAGTTCAACGAGGCCGTTTGATTGCGCGACCCAGCCTAGTCGATCCGGGCACGTGCAGCAAAGCGCATGAAAGCTTGGTGCGGTGGGAGTGTGCGCCGACCCAAAGACTGAGGCCGATACCGGTACCACAATCAGGTGCGAATAGATGGATGGATACGCGTTGATTGGTCGACAGTAAGGAAATGAGGAAGACAGTCCACACCGCGGTCAGCAGCGCGCTTTTTAGGTTATGACCGGAGTCACTCACAATTTTTACAGTTAAGAGCACGTGATAGGCTCAGTGTTCTTTTCGCTCACTTGAAATCACGCCTAGATGGTCTACTTCGTGGGGTTAAAAAAGTGGAGTGCGACTGGTCAAGTTGAAGACAAAGTTCACGATAAAGACAGCCTTGGAGTTTTAGCCGAAAATCAAAAGCTCCGAAGGGGCTTGTTGATCTAATACACAGAATGAGAGGCACCTGGTGATAATTCGACCGGTACATGCGACGCGCGCGACAGAAAGTCGGTGGGCCCACGTCGTCGCGCGCGGAGCGTTTAGCCAGCCGCTGCTCTTGAGCGTTTTTGATTCTGTGTATTCAGCCAACAAGCCGGCACGAGGCCCAATACAACAACAACGTCGACTAAAAAACAAACAATAAATCACTCCATGCGGCCCCAAAACAGGAATGCGGTGTGCCCGCCCCACCCTGGCTACTATACTTGTTATCCGAAGGTAATTCCTCGGATAATGGATCGATTCGGATAATGCCATTTTAAATTTACCGGATATTGATTCAATTCAGATAATGCGTTTTTTCAAGTTTTCGGATATTGGATCGATTCAGATAATGCCATTTTCCAATGATTCGAATACGGATATCCGTCGGTATATATATATATATATATATATATATATATATATATATATATATATATATATATATATATATATATATATATATATATATATATATATATATATATATATATATATATATATACGAGTGAGGAAACAAAAGTGAGTCAAATAGTTGATATAAAAAATGGACCGGTTTACTACATTCAACCTAAAATGAACCGATTTTATCCGATTCATCCGATTTTTAACCGATTTTATCCGGTTTTATCCGGATTTGATCTGATTTTATCCGATTTTACTCAAATTTTATCCGTTTTATCCGATTTTATCCGAATTTTTGACCCTTCGAATAATGGTTCGATTCAGATAATGCCGATTTTAAATTTCCCGGATATTGGTTCGATTCAGATAATGCGTTTTTTTCAAATTTTCGGATATCGGATTTTCCGAATCTCGGATATCCGGTCGGATATCCGAAATGGAGTGGTTCGGATACTAAGTATACTGGCTACCGAGGAAGTGGGTGGGGCGAGCACACCACATTCAAGTTTCTTGGCCGTATATTTATATTGACTGCTCGTTTTGAGCAGGTTTTCGACACTGTTGTTGCAATGGGCCTCGCACATTTTGATTTCAGGTAAAAAATTTGAAGTTGGTTTCAATCATTGCCTCCGAAGATGTTTCGTTTTTTTAACTCTACACCATTTCATAAAAAACTCAGCTCTGCCAAGGAGTCAACCCGGGGCTATCGCAGCGGGGAATGAGGCACTTAGCCATCCCACTCGACCATGCCCATTTTTTCGCGCCGCCGCGCGATTTGAGAACCAACTGAGGGTTTTCCTCCCCTTCCAAAATTAGTAGAGTAGTTGTGGAGCAGGAACATAGGCGTAGCCAAGTGCCAACCCCCGCCCTCGCTGCGACAGCACTGTCAACCCTTCGTTACAGCTAATCCTCTCGACATCGAAAATATCATTGAACACTGCCCTTAATGACCGCTGTGAACATTGTTCAATTTTTAAAAAGCCGGACCATTTGCAGGATTGATCATTTCGATGTCCCATTTATTACCCTCAGCTAACCAACCGACGATAAGCGGGCCTACTTACACAAGTTCTCAAATGGCTCATATGTATAAAAAGCGATGCTTTCACGCCAAAACTTCTGTACCATTTGATTTTGCAATTGCGGAACTAGCAGGAATCGGTATGCTTCTGGAAAAGTTTTTTTGCGATTCCGGCATTTCTAAGGGGTTGAAATTTTCATGGTTAAAGAGAGACATTCAGAGGCTCCCAACTTAGAACCTAAACAAACTCCTCTGATAACCGAGTCAAAATATCTTTACCTGGAACTAGCCAGAAAATTATTTGTTGCAGCTTCGAATCGCTGACCAATACAGAATCTGAGGTAAGGGCGCACACCAGGCCCTGTGGTTTTAACGCATTTTTGCCGAAAATTTGCCGTTTTGAGCGAAAATTTCGGCAAACGGCAACGGCAACGGCAAACCCCAAAAATGGCCGGCAAACGGCACTTGCCGCACACCCCTGGTCCTGATAGGTAAAAAAATGGAACAGATAAATCGATGATTTTCGGAATCCAAAATTTTCTCCACATTTTGATTTTCAATTCGAATCATGTCAAGTTTTTCGATAAAAAAATAAACCCTGTTGGGTATAAGAAGTGTTGTGCTTTCGCAAGTTATGCAACACATAGTCCAAAGATCACATACGAACCAGGGAAGGATAGCTGACCTACATTCGCGACAGAACTTTCGGACTGGTATTAATGCGCGCGCAAAGAATTTAATCGATGTATTCAATTTTTTCCTTTTCTTCTCAGCCTCCATTTCTCTTGAAATGCGCTTCCATACAACTGCGAGAGAAAACGCGCCGGTGACAATTCGTGCACTGAATCCCTTTCGTTTAAATGCTGATGATTATTTGAGGCTATAACTCCTCACACAGAGTGTTGAACGAATAATTGAAAACCATTCTGCTAACCGCGATCAGCAAGGTAGGCATAGAAATTGAAATTAATGGTCTGAGGCATTTGTGTTCATAGTTCTAAGCAAGGGCCTCGACGAGGAGAACCGGGAACCCGAAATTTTTCGCGAATGCTGAGTTTGAAGAATATCGTAATGAGCCGACATATACATAAAGGCGCCGTGCGCGCCGAAAATCGCTTTCAATTTTTGAGCATAATCAAACAATTCGGGCTAGTTTGCAAAAACCACGAAACCTGAGCCTCTAGAAATGCGCTCTGTAAAAGTTACGGCCACGTGAATACGGCTGTGGGTGGGGTCGATCATCTAGCACCTTTTCGTAGAGTTCTGATGCGACTGACAAACAACATGGGATGCAATTGTGGCACAAACTTCACATGCAGAAAAGCTTCAAAAATAACGCTGACCAGGTCTCCAAGTTCCGAAAAAAATTTAAAAACTGGTTGGGCGCGGAATACAAAATCGCTCCAGCCTCAGCGGCTGGAGAGGTTTGGTTTTGCCTAGGCCTTGTGATCACTTACAATGTCATAAAGTAGTTTATAAAACCATTCAAACAAATTTCCTGCAGATTTCCTTCTGAATATAGGTGAACCCCGGCCAAAGCGCCGCTTCGCGGCGCTTTGTCCTGGAACCATAAGCCGGGGGGTTCGCGCCGCTTCGCGGCGCTCTGTCCGGAAACTGTGTGGCTTTTTGAACGAATTAAATCCCTCACGGTCAGGAAAACCCCGGCCAAAGCGCCGCTTCGCGGCGCTTTGTCCGGGAACTATAAGCCGGGGGGTTCGCGCCGCTTCGCGGCGCTTTGTCCGGAAACTGTGTGGCTTTTTGAACGAATTGAATCCCTCACGGTCAGGAAAACCCCGGCCAAAGCGCCGCTTCGCGGCGCTTTGGCCGGGAACCATAAGCCGGGGGGTTCGCGCCGCTTCGCGGCGCTCTGTCCCGGAAACTGTGTGGCTTTGAACGAATTAAATCCCTCACGGTCAAAAAACCCCGGCCAAAGCGCCGCTTCGCGGCGCTGTCCGGGAACCATAAGCCTGGGGGTTAGAGCCGCTTCGCGGCGCTCTGTCCGGAAACTGTGTGGCTTTTTGAACGAAATAAATCCCTCACGGTCAGGAAAACACCGGCCAAAGAGCGGCTTCGCGGCGCCTTGACCGGGAACCATAAGCCGGGGGTTCGCGGCGCTTTGTCCGGAAACTGTGTGGCTTTTGAACGAATTAAATCCCTCACGGTCAGGAAAAGCCCGGCCAAAGCGCCGCTTCGCGGCGCTTTGTCCGGAACCATAAGCCGGGGTTCGCGCCGCTTCGCGGCGCTCTGTCCGGAAACTGTGTGGCTTTTTGAACGAATTAAATCCCTCACGGTCAGGAAAACCCGGCCAAAGTGCCGTTTCGCGGCGCTATGTCCGGGAACCATGAGCCGAGGGGTTCGCGCCGCTTCGCGGCGCTTTGTCCGGAAACTGTGTGGCTTTTTGAACGAATTAAATCCCTCACGGTCAGGAAAACCCCGGCCAAAGCGCCGCTTCGCGGCGCTTTGTCCGGGAACCATAAGCCGGGGGGTTCGCGGCGCTTCGCGGCGCTCTGTCCGGAAACTGTGTGGCTTTTTGAACGAATTAAATCCCTCACGGTCAAGAAAACCCCGGCCAAAGCGCCGCTTCGCGGCGCTTTGTCCGGGAACCATAAGCCGGGGGGTTCGCGCCGCTTCGCGGCGCTCTGTCCGGAAACTGTGTGGCTTTTTGAACGAATTAAATCCCTCACGGTCAGGAAAACCCCGGCCAAAGCGCCAACTTTCTGTTTCAAAGTAACTATAAAACACCTGAAACGGGGGATGGCGGTGGGTATTAAAGTCCCGGGAGCCCTATAATCACGATGTCCTGCTCCTAACGATTTGTAGAATTGCAGTTACCGTTTCTTTTCGAGAAAATCCCTATTGACTGAAGCGTGCACTATCTCTACACGAATTATGTCAATGGTCCGCCACAACTCTGCCTACAAAGAGGTCCAGTAGTGTGTGAAAACACTACACTTTCCTATCCTCAGATTTCCATTAATGATTTATATTTCACTTAATGACTTTTTGAAACTGCATTTCTCTCAGGAGTGCTTTCACAGAAGAATTAAAAATTTGGCCGTGATCCTTGCACGATTTTGTGTGGCGGGCCTGTCTCAAACGCGGCAGTGCGCAGCTCCAGACCGTAATTTCACTCCGATAACGACACTACTTACAGACTGATACGATTTTCGGAACTCTCACAGTTTCCCCTTCATACTTGTGTTTTACGAACGATTCGTTCAAACTTCTTCATAACCAAAATTTAAGATCCACTTTGACGTGTGGATTACCGTTCAAGTCCGAAAAAGGCCGTTGTAGGTGAAGCTGAAAATGTGACACCATAGCTAGGGTTCCTAGCTCAATAGAGACCTCTAGTCGGTTAGTAAGATTTTCAAATTTCAGAGTAACAAAACTGTATTCTCCTAATTACAAAAATCTCTAAAAAAAAACAACTGGAGAAAAAGGAAGACACCGCAGGAGAACTTGCATCTAAATTTTCCTGTGTAGGGATTAGTGAAGCAGTTTGGTCCTGAATAAACTTCCAGTACCGCATCACACTTCCCTTACTGAACGCTAAGTTTCGCTGCTTCTGCACCCTATAATCCGTCCCGGTGGAGAGTCCCAAGAAGCATTGTTATCTCCCCACCTGCGGTTACCCAGTCACGCCTCTTACACAGTTTCTGCCACACCGTAATTCAGAACACCAAATTTATAGTTGTTTCCGCTAACCCTTAATTTTTTTGTATATTGCTCCAGTTTTCATGATTACCGTAGAATGAATACCGCGTAAGTAACGTGATTGCGTACCTGCAGAGTGCTGTAGTAGCGCGCTGGTATGTATGGCAGGGTTCAGAGCAGCTAAGAGCGGTGACTCGCCATATTTCTTGTTTTTTTTCCGGAACTGCGATTCGGAAAACAGTGAGGAGGGGACTGGCCAACGAAAGAACGACGTTGATCAAAATCCAGCCTTAAAGCCACAGTCCAAGCTCAGAATTGATTTTTCGTATCCTAGCCTATCTTGTAGAAAATTTCACGCTGATCACAATGGTGTTTTCAGAATCGCTTAGAACTCACTACAAACTGAGTTACGGGTCCTCAAAAATTTTGAATTTGAACTATTAGAAGTTCGCGGACGAGTTGTCTCGAGCCTGTATTTTCTCGTTATTTGCAGCCATCATTCTGAATAAGGTCACAATATAAAGCCAGACCGAAAACAAAACGAAGAACAAAGATTTTGATCAAAATCATTCGCGCCGTCTCTTCCCAATTGAGATCGGAAACCTGCCAGTGGGGCGTTGCCCATTTTTTCTTTCAAGGTGGCGTGGCCGACTTTTTCCTAGCTTTTTCTCGCTTATTTGAGCGAACTAAGATTTCGCGCTTGGCAGGGTTGCTAAAGACGGCGACCGGACCAAAATATCAAAAATTACCTCTGAGGTTGGACTGTGCCTTTAAGCGACTGCCTTAAACATAGTGTGAGCTCACTACACACTTATGTTTAAGGCAGTCGCAGGCAGAGTTTGAGGCAATAGGGCGTTGTGCCTTGTCGCGATAGATCAGTGGCAGGAATGAGCGGATTTCCGATTTCCGATGGTTTTTGGCCTTCAGATTTCTGATTTCCGAAAAAAATGCCCCAAAACGCGGAAAGAATCGGAAATGAGTAGAAGATTACAATTTCAGGAGGTTACGCATTGTTTTCTGCAAGACATTTAGGGTGTTCTTTAAGGGCTTAACCTGAACCGGAGGATTGTTTTGATGTTAAAAAAGAGCAAGGAATAAGGTTCCATATGTCAATAGGAACTATATTTTCTTGAAATGAACCAAAAACTCACTGTGATTGGGCTCTTTTCCTCAAATTCATGTTGAACCATTCTCAAACTGGGCTCTTTTTCAGAGATATTCGGATTTGTCCATGCTTTTATTGAATCTAATACGGTCCTGCGGTGTTTATGTTTATGTGGAGACAGTAGGAACAGAGTGAACGTATGATATCTTTTCAGAATGTGCGGTGTAAAAAATGGACGGGGCTGCGAAGGGCAGACGCGCGATCGAAACTCTGTTTGCCGGGGTGTTGCAAACTCCGCACTGCTCTCCGCAATGAGCGCGCCTCGCCCATCCGCTAGACAATGTTTAGAAAGTGGCCATTATCTACTAAAGTATTTTTGTTCAAATGTACTTGTTGTGATTCTAATGGTATACATAGCTATATACATAGCTCTTGTTATAGAATGGTTACACTCACTATTTAAATTACATTACACAAAATGATAACTTATTGGGCTACAGTGAATTAGTGAGTGTTGTCTCGAAGTATCTAAAGTGTGCTACCTGAAAAGAATTAATTGAAGCGAAATTTGAGCAGATTTGTCTGGATTCTCGGTTTTGGTCGTGTAAGCGAATTTCGTGAAAAATGAGAAAAAATATTAAGCATCATTAAGTGTTTTTATTGGGAGGAGATCTCCTCCCAGCTAGAGATTAAGAACAGTTTTGAAAGCTCATTATATTAGAAGTACGGTAGGTACACACAGCCACCATGGGTGGTTGGAATCCATCCAGGTGAACTTATTTCCGATTACCCGATTTTAAGATTTCCGATGGTTTTTTGCCTTCCGATTTCCGAATTACGATTCCCGAAATTCAAATGGTCGTTCCGATTTCCGAATTCCAAAGTTTCAAAAGATTTTCGCTCATCCTGATCAGTAGCCTCTCTAGGCTTTTATGAATTACCGCGCATTTGGAGTGGAACAGTAACTGAACAAAGACTATTGTTCAATGTCGTTTTGTCGTCCGTCCGCACCCTCCCCATAACTTCCAGAGCCCCATATAAAAAAACAAAAGCCGTCTTTGCAGGGACTTAGCCTGACTGCCACTCCTTTCAACTTATCAAAATCGCCCATGAAAACCACTTTGTTTTCGACAGTGGTAAAGCCCATACACATGAATTGAATTCTCTTAAAATTTTGTGTTTCAGTTTGTTTGTTTCCTTGATTACTTTTGTAGAATCAATCCGTGAAGTTGTCGTCGTTGAAGAAGGTTTTTAAGCTACATAGAAATCCTCGAATGGATCTTAAAGCTGCTTGAAAAGATTTTGATAACTATTCATCGGGGTTTGGGGCGGGGTATAAAGTCCGGGAGGTGGTTTTAAGTCACGTCAATGATCCTGTCGTGTCACCAACGCACGAAGGTCGTGACCCCAGGTGATGCCGAGAATTGAATCTCCCCCACGCAATGAGGGTGAAGTCGTTTGGCTGAAGAAAGGAAAAGAACTCGAAGTTCTCGCTGATTTTTTGGCTATTTCGATGACAGAATGTTGAGAACAGAAAAACGTAATCCCCCAACCTACCCCTAAATGAGTGCACAATCGTATGAGCCTAACTAAACTTTGAAGGTTTTGGTGAACTGAAATGCACATACACCTCAATACTGTTTTGGAGTGGTTAGAGATGTGACGAAATAGTGCTATAGTGATGGAGGCCCAGGTGGTCGTACTTTGTGCTCCGATTCTTTTATTATATGGAAGGATGGGGACAAAACACACCACCTATTAAAATTTGGGCTAAATCGGTTCACAAATAACAAAGTTGTGAGCCCTAAAGCTTGAAGGCAGCGTTCACGATGATCATCGTCGTCGACTTTCCATAGTGAAACGATAAGCGAGAAGGTTCCTAGGCTCCCAGTGTCGAAAGAACGGTAGAAAACGAGCTTGGAGCGGCAAAATAACGGCTGCAACCAAACTTTTTGGTGCACCAGATCCGCCCCCTCGGAATGAACAAATGAAGGCTGAGATCACAGGAATGATCAAGTGAAGGAAGTGCTGATAAGTGAGCCGATCGCTTCATTGTACTGATAGCTATCATCCTTCTAGCGGTCAATTCCTCCACGCTCAAAAATCAACGTAAACAAGAGAGGGCCTATTTTTGCTCAAAAACGCGTCTTTCGTGTCCTTTTTAAGCATGCCTTGCTATATAGGGCACCAGACCTTCCGTAAGCCGTGGAGATATCGGAAGTGAAATTTATCGTGAACACTGCCTTTACGAAAAAATCATGGTGTGCGCCCTAGGCCGTAGGCCGTGGGCCGTCACGATTTTCATTCCTCAGTGCTACTAGCCACTGCCAATGATCGCAGGCGATCGATTTGGCAGGGAGGTAAGTTGTTAGGGGGTGCGTAGTAGAGTATATCAAACGAATAAAAATTTTCGAATATTCGAATAAACGAATAATTCGAAAAATTGACTCTTCCGAATATTCGAATAAACGAATTATTCGAAAAATTGACTTCTACGAATATCCGAATAAACGAATTATTCGAAAAATTGACTTCCGAATATTCGAATAAACGATTTATTCGAAAAATTGACTCTTCCGAATATTCGAATAAACGAATTATTCGAAAAATTGACTTCTACGAATATCCGAATAAACGAATTATTCGAAAAATTGACTCTTCCGAATATTCGAAGAATTATTCGAAAAATTGACTTCTACGAATATCCGAATAAACGAGTTATTCGAAAAATTGACTCTTCCGAATATCCGAATAAACGAATTATTCGAAAAATTGACTCTTCCGAATATTCGAATAAACGAATTATTCGAAAAATTGACTTCTCCGAATATTCGAATAAACGAATGATTCGAAAAATTTACTCTTCCGAATATTCGAATAAACGAATTATTCGAAAAATTGACTTCTACGAATATTCGAATAAACGAATTATTCGAAAAATTGACTCTTCCGAATATTCGAATAAACGAATTATTCGAAAAATTGACTTCTACGAATATCCGAATAAACGAATTATTCGAAAAATTGACTCTTCCGAATATTCGAATAAACGAATTATTCGAAAAATTGACTTCTCTGAATATTCGAATAAACGAATTATTCGAAAAATTGACTTCTACGAATATCCGAATAAACGAATTATTCGAAAAATTGACTCTTCCGAATATTCGAATAAACGAATTATTCGAAAAATTGACTTCTCCGAATATTCTAATAAACAATTTCCTCGAAAAATTGTCTTTTCCGAATAATCGGATTTTTCGAGTGTTCGATTATTTTTTTTCGACGTCGTGAAAAGTGCATCGGGCTTCTGATGACGTCACCAGGACGTAGTGCAAAGTGCATATGGCTTCTGATGACGTCATCATGACGTCGTGAAAAGTGCATATGGCTTCTGATGACGTCATCATGACGTCGTGAAAAGTGCATAGGGCTTCTGATGACGTCATCAGTACGTCGTGAAAAGTGCATCGGGCTTCTGATGACGTCATCAGGACGTCGTGGAAGGTGCGTAGCGCTTAATGCAATATGTGCGCATATCCGTAAAATGTGAGTAGCGCGCCATTTGTAGCGTGCCTCACAAGTTGATTGCTCACTGATTATCGTATCAGTCCATTGTGATTGATAAGTATTGAATATTTTCAAGGGATATCACGGCTTTATATCAGGAAAAAGTGGACAATTCTATCCAAAAGGGGTCTTCCAAGCGAAAGAGGTTTGGTTCGCGTCAGAAACCTTCCAACAAAAAGGGAACAATAGGAAAGTGGAGTGAGGAGAGTGTACAAAAAGTGAACAATATCTTCTCAAAGCGATATTCTTGGTCGACTCTTCTATACAGCGAAAACAAACCGTTGTGGTATTCTATGAGGAAGAGTTCAATGGTTCCCAAAAAAGGATTTCTATTCGTATACGAGATCATATTTGAATACTCTTGCTTGATATTCTATTTTGATTGTTTTATTTTTCCAAAGAGCTGGAGCTAACCGTCTGCGTCGGCCATTGTCGATTTGACATCATCTCTTTCAATGAGAACTATCAGGTACAAATACATGTATGTTTTAAATGGTTCTCGCAGTTTTAATGATCGGAGTTATTTTTGAAACCACCGAAGTACTTCCGAGTAGAATATCGCAACGGTTTGTTTTCGCTGTATAGAAGAGTCGACCAAGAATATCGCTCTGAGGAGATATTGTTAACTTTTTGTACACTCTCCTCACTCCAATTTCCTACTGTTCCCTTTTTGTTGGGAGGTTTCTGACGAGAACCAAATCTCTTTCGCTTGGAAGACCCCTTTTGGATAGATCACTATCAAAGGCACAGTACACCCTCATATATGAATTTTGAGATTTCCATGTAATTGTGCAGAAGACCCCTCCTGTATAACATGTGCCAAATACGAGATCTCAATTCCTCCAAATAAGCGAGATATGAGCGACCACCACAAGCCCGACCTCCTTCGCTCCCCACCACAGGCCCGACCCTCTAACAGATTTTCGAACTCGATAGCGGCTCCATGGAGGGATGAATTCTCAACATGTCGTCGTTCTTCAGTCCACTGCCGGCCTATCTCCTCATCCTGTTTTGCTCTCGTGCAGCGATTGCGAGTGAAGAGAAATACGGGCCTGAAACAACTCGTCCACGGAATTTTCGCCCTCAAAATCTAGGCATCTTTGAAGAACCATAACTCTGTTCAAAAGGGGTCTTGGACGATTTCAGAGATACCACTGTGATCAGCGCGTGACTCTCTCCAAGATAGACATGAAATCTGAAAATTAATTTTTTTGGGTGTCCTGTGCCTTTGAAGTTGATTGAAAGTGGTTTTTCTTCAAAAATGAGGGGTTTTCAAGGGTCCGTTTGGCATTTTCGCTCACTAGAGAAGCCAAGCTATACAAAAGCATTAAAAAATATTATATTGTTTTCTGCGCGTACGATGCCTTTAATGACGTTTCATCACGCAATACTGACGCCTTTTCGCTTGCACTTGCTATTACATGCTTCTAATGTTCAGGAAATTGGGTTAGAATATATCACTGTCTTTTACTGTTTCCTCAACGAAGCATGTAGATTGACAAGAATCGTTGTATACGACGTAATAAGGGAAAAATTTGATCTGGATAGAAAATTTGAAAATCGCCTAGCAGTTTTTAGATTAATTTTGGACCAAGAGCCTTTACTGGGTTAATCTGAGATAGTGAAAGAAATCTACGAAAACGGGTTTCTTTTTGTGGCACCTTGATGTCCGCCGAATTTACTTTGTTTGAATTTCCTTTCCGTATAGCATAAAATGAATTCTAAGGTCTTCAGCTTTACCAAAATTGGAAGGCTCTCTACTGAAGATCCTTTGCAGAACCATCAGCAGCTCATTTCCACAGCCCCTGAGAAAGGGAAGAAGCTGGACGTGAATTTGGGGAAGTCTGCTAAAAGGCCAAAATTTTTCGAGTGAAAAAATTGTGCGAAAACTTCTAATCGTTTTTCTGTACTTTGAGGTTGGATATTCTGAAATTATAACTGCTGAGTGTTTGACTGAGTAGGTTCTGGTTCTCTGAAGATATTGCCCCAGCACAGGTGATGAAAAATGTCGGCGGCCAGTGTTGCCTTTCTTCGAGTAGATCTCAACACAGATGTAAGGATAACCACAGCTAGAAATTCAGACATGTGTGAATGTCGAAAACAACTATATTTTTCTTGCAGCTGCGTATGTTATTTACGAATTTTTAACATAAAATGAGACGGAAAATAGAACATCGTCCTTATTGGTAGGATACACATTCTAATATAGTTTTTTATTTAATTGTGACCGCATATGTCGTAATTGAAAAGTCTAAATTTCGTAATCAGTACTCTTTTATACGTTACATCTCTGTGAGTTCTCTAATTGCGCGCGGTCAAAAAGCTCGGAAAAGTTCGAAAAAAAATATTGTTTTTGTCTCCATTTGTTTTGTTCTTTTGTAAATTTTTGATGGACTTCAACGGCTGCAGCGCATCTTTTGATGATGGTCTTAATGTGCAGGATTGAATCTGAGAAAAAATGGGGTGGAAGGCCGAACGACGGGGTACTCATACACCAATTCCTACAATTGTATTTATGCAATATAATTAGTGAATCCGAGATAATATGGCATTCTAGAAGGGTTCTGGAACGAGTTCCGAAGCCAGTCTTTTCACCATAAATTCAATTTTGCAATTTCATTTTTTTTGTGGGAAAAGATTCAAAGTTTACAAAATTACCACATTGCGGGCGCTATTTTCACGTAGCAAAGCTAGAAAAACCAAATCTCTTGACTGGAACTCGAATAGTAAGGAAGTCCAGAAGTGTTCAAGAAAGAAATTCAAAATCGATAATTCCACTGAAACTCAGTTTTTAAAATTCTTTTCTTGGGAGAAAAATTAAAAATTTTCTTGATTATCGCATTCTTGAAACAATGGGATTCAAAGAGAGTTCTGGAATCAGAATTAAAAAAATTGTGCTCTTAATGAAAATTAAATTTTGAAATTAAAATTTTTTTCGTGGAAAGAATTCAAAATTTTTTCGAATTCAGCATTTTCACAATGAATGCTGATTAAATTTACGCGCTCTATATGAACAGTGACAATTTCCTACTAGAATGTTTTCACACTGAAAATGGAAATTAAGAGAAAATTCAATTTTCAAGTTCTATTTGTTTTTTTGGGGAAAAATTCAAGATTGTCACGATTTCCACATTTTCGAAAGAAATTCATATTATGAAGCTAGAAATACCTACATGGAATTCAAAAAGAAATCTGGAAAGAAATTCAAAAATTGTGGTCTTCGTGAAAATTCAGTTTCGATAATTTATTTGTTTCTTGGAAAAATAATTGGAAAAGGTCAGAAATTCAATATTTTCGAAACAATTTCTGAACAAATTCATGCAGTCTACACGGAATACATAGAACTCCAGCATGTATACATAGAAGAGGATTCCAGCATGAAAATGGGAATAGGACACTTTATAAAAATTTAAATTTTTGACGGAATTTTTTTTCAACTGTTCATTTTTGGTGCATTTCCAGATACTGGTTGATTCTGGACCAGATTTCTTCGCGCGAGGAGAAAAGGCAAAAATTGCAAAGCGAGTTCTTTACATGGTTGTTGAAATGCGCTCTGATACCTACCTTTTTGAATTCCTTCTTGTTCATAGTGCTCACAGGAAATTATGGGACTGTTCTTCGGTAAGATTCATTGGATCGTTTCAGTGTCCGGAATGCAGAATTCCCTTAAGGACGAAAGCGTTGCTGGCTAAGCATCTTGAAGCCTCACATGGAAGTCATGTGAGTTTTTTCCTGTTTTTCGTCGCATTTTCCTACCATTCCAAGACTTGCTTCTTCCTAAAGTTGTATTCTCAAAATGTTAACGAACGTTACAGCTAAAAAGCTGCCGAAACGTCTGTACACACCTCTATTTATTATCAACCGAGAATTCGCAGTTTGTTCCCGCAATGAAAAACGCGTCGTAGCCCGGACAATTACGTAAAGAGCTACTCATTTTTAGTGTAATTCTTCCCTTACAAGGAGAGTGTCGAGAGCGTTGATCGCATCTAAGAAAACGGATTGCATTGTTAGTATCGCGTCCCGGGTTGCTGGTTCCAATAAGTTATAAGCGCTCTTCAATGAAAAGGCAGGGGCTCCCACCAGGGTTGTGCGGAAAATTCTTTTCGGTAAATTTTTTACCGAAATTTTTTAACGAAATTTTTTTTCGGTAGAAACGGAAAATTCGGTAAAAATTCTGACTTTGACTTTTTGGTGCCTATCCCATACGATAGCACAAATGACCGACAATATTTATGCATCATTTTCAATAGTGCATGAGGATAGTGCAAATAATGAGTGAGTTTTACACATTAAACTGAGCTCAACCGCTGAACCTGATCAGCGGGACGTTGATTTTGAGAAAAAGTGACATTTAAAAATTTTCTGTCGTCAAGGCCTTTCTGTAGTCACTCAAAATCAGGCCAGCTGATGAAAACATCCTTCCTTCCTCAACTGCGCCAGAAGGCGCGTAAGGCCGTAGTTATACGGGACGCTGCGGAATCAGCAAGACAACTACCACGTATGTGCGTCCTAACTGTGCTGATGCATGCCAAAAGGAAGTGTTGTCCCAGAAAACGCGCCGAAAGGCTGTACGGAGCAGTTATACACGCTTCGACACTGTATACTGTATCCTTGCGGGACCTACCCTCTTGGAGATTTGCCAATTTCCATCAGCTGATTATTTTTCAGATCGAAATTTGTTAAAGGCAGTGTTCACGATAAATCTCGTTCTCGAGGTCTCGGTGTGAAACACGTTAGTTGAGTTGGCAGGTGCTGTAGAGGATAGGGTCGAAGAAAGCAACGAAAACTGGCTAGAAATCAATACAACTGGCGTTGAAAGCTATCCCGGTGCGCCTACCTATCCCGGTCCGCCCCCAATCGGACGAGCTTGTGACGCCGCACATGTTCACATGGCAAACTGCCAAGCAACTCTGCCTCGTTTAGCATGATCAATTCGCGCAGATTTCGCGATTAGCGCGCGCTTGCCGAAAACAGCGGGGCCTATGATTCTCGTCCACGCCCTGAATTTATAAACCGTTATTTTGACTTATTCTGGACGTTTTTCTTCTCTGTTTCTTCACTATTAGTTACCTCACGACCAAACAATCCCATTTTTTGGGTCGAACTCGAGTGCGATATTCATCGTGAACACTGCCTCTAAAATATCACCAAAACGACATATTGAGCACTGCTATGACAGCAGCAATAGATTTCTAGTAACTTTCTGCAATGAACAAGTGATAGAGAAGTGAAATATCGATAAAATACAATTGAAACGCCCGAGAATTTTAAGTCTGCAATATTGCGTCAAGGACGCATTATTGCAGACGAGTCCCTGATCAACGCAGCAAGCGGCGGCAATGTCATCGCGAGACGTTTTCATTCCGCTGGTGTATAACTAGGGCCTAAAAGTACTTGTTGGACAGTGAGGAAAGGTGCGGATACGATGAATTCACAATGGAGTCGTTCCAGAACTGCAGTGCATTCGGTGTTGTGTCCGGGGGACTCTAAAAAGAATTTTTCTAGTTCCTGAAATATCTGCTTCAGGACTCTGCCGCGTTGCAAACCTGTTGACATTTTTGAATAAAATATGTATTTCTCGGAGTAGTATTTCGATGAGAAGAAGCTCGTGACACAAAGGGTGAAGGGGTGCGCCCGAAGAGTCCCTCTGATATGGGAGGGACCTGAGAGCGAATGGTGCGCGCACCTTCTCGCGGACGAGTCCTTTTTACATCGCTATGCGCTTTTCTTGGATATTCCTGGAGTTACTTGCTACCCTCAAGCGATTTCGTTTCTTCTGTCGCCCGAATGACTACTAGTTCTCCTACTCGTTTCTCCTATCCACGAGGTGTCTACGAGAAGGTGTGCGCGCCATGCGCTCTAGGGCCCGCCCACATCGGAGAGCCTTTTTTCCCTCCCCCAGGGTGAAGAGATCGTTTGAACATTCAAAAAGTAAGAAAAAAGGTTGAAAAAGAGTAACAAAAAGAAGAATGAAGAAGGATATCGCGCCAAAGGCATGCCATAACACTAGCAAACCCGTGAAATACGAGTAAGAAGTAGGCCGACTAGGCAAAAAACACCCAATTTTTTCGGTAAAAATTTTGGTAAATTTCGAGAACTCGGTAAAACGGTAAATCAAAATTTACCAAAAAACACCGGTAAATCCGGAAAATCGGTAAATCGATAAACGGAAAATGCACACCCCTGGCTCCCACTATAAATTTTCTGTGTTTAGAAATTTTTTTTCAGATTTGGCTTTTACGAAGGGGCCAGAGTGCTGAAAACGAATCTGGGGTCTATTTGTGAAAATTTTTATGTTTACTTTAGGCTACGGTGGGTAACATGCCACTAACGGAGCGAAACATGCCTTAATATTTCGAAATCGTACCCATCACTCTAGAGAAACTGCTAGCCGAAAACGAGAGTTTGATTAAAGTACGGTATGGCCGCCGTAATCTACCGTGAGCCGCCGAAAATCGGTGAAGTGGTTTCAGATCCGTGTTATGCGCTCCCTCTATCCATAAGAGAAAAATTTTGAGGCTCATCTATCTTGGAATTCCGGAAATCGTCAGAAGGCGCGTTTTGCAATCAAAGTCTCCTCCGAAGGGAAGCTTTGAACGAACTTAGTCGAAAAATCCAGAAAAGCGACAAATAAACCTCAGATTCGTGATCAGCACCCGAAATCACCTCCACGGAGATGCTTCAAAAAACATATCTGAAATACTTTTCCCAGACGCTCCCAGAACCAACTGATTGGCATACGCACATATGCAGGGTCAAGCTCACGGTGATCCGCGGACACCGTGAGACCGGGGGGAGTCGTTATTTTTTTTTGGAAAACTTGAAAATTTGGGGGGGGGTCGTTATTTATTTTCGACCCATCTAAAATAATGTCTGTATCGCTGTAAAATCGAATCTTGAGGTAAAATGATTTGGGGCCATGATTATTTACCATGGAATGGTAAACATTATCGATGGAACAAGAGCAGTTTCCATAATGCAAAATAGAGTAAATCATCACGCGCGTACTAGCTCAACATTACCTCGACTACAACACTCGGAATAGACGTTGATTCGGCGTTTTCTACCAAAATCCGATAGGAGTTAAGACTGTTTTATCGCTTCGGAACTTGCTGGGCCACGACTGCAAACTTTGTGCGGAACTAGCAGTGGTAGCGTAGATGGTTTCGCACGATGGCATCGCATCCTGTAGAACACAGTGCTTTTGAAGTGAGGCGATTGAGTTCGTAATCGAATCTATGTAGGCGTACTGTGATCTGTATCTTGTTCGCGTCGTCTATATATTTGGGCCAACCTCTGGCGTTGAACTTGGCGTTTGCAGGTTTATACATGTCGAAGTTTTCGAAACTCGCTTTTTCATACTGTATCATCTCCAGCAGTATGTGACGACCCAAAGGATAGGGAAAGTCCTCCTGCTTCCTGCGTTAGCCTCGTCTCCTGGGAATATATACCTTCGAATCTGATTGACATAGCTGGAGTAGAACTCAGTGATGTGGGTGCTAACCGGAGCAACAGATGTCCCTTCGTTATAAACTTTATCCAAGGCTCGATGGCTAAGAGTATCGATGTCAAAGGTATGTAGTGTAATCGGTGTACCGATAAGCGTTGCCTTGGTCTCTTTGATAGTGTGACTCCTCATCTCTGTTTTTCTGGCTTCATGTTTCGGGACTCCGAAATTGAGAGCGTTTCATGGCTTTGCGACGTCGGTCCACTAAGGCTCTTAAAGTTCTTAGCGTCATAACACAGCAGATACTCAGATATTGGGCCTTCAAAAGAGGTATAGGGCTGATCGAGAAACTCTGTGCTCACACTTTCGTATCTTAAGCTCCAGATATTCTTCATTTTCAAAACGTCATTGTCTCTCAATAATCTTTGTGCAACATTTGCCATTTCGCCGCCGTTGTTTCCCATAATGTGGTCGAAATAGCGCCAGCGAGACACATTAGACTTTCCTCATATTTATTTGTTTTATTTATTTATTTATATACGCCCTTTCGGGCATGCCAAGAACAAAAAAATTCGAGAGCAGTGCTCAGATGGCAAACAGACGGAACAAAAATAAAAAAAAACACAACAAACAACACAAATAAAATCAAATCAGCGCCGGACATAATCAAGTCTTACATGACCTGGGAGCATCAGCTTGCAGAGAAAGTAATTGACATGGCTTCACGTAAATGAGGCAGATCATGCAGAGGCAGGTAGAACGGGTTCACAAAGCGCTCGAAGCTAGTAACTACAAGTTATCTCCAAGAGGGAGCACTTAGAGTCCAACTATCACAGGATACATTTTGGGATAGGTGCAGACCGATAAAGCTTCCCTTGGAATGTTTGTGATTCGTAGCCGTACCTACACACTGCATCTACTCAGCGAATACCGGAGGCTATTCCCGGGTAGATGCAAGCACGCAACTGGACGAAGCCATACCAGGGCGGGCTCTGAGGAACCTCTTTAAACTAAACACGCACCCCAGGCGATGGCTTGCAGGGAGCCTCTACAGATCGCTATCAGGCTCAAGCGTATGGTGTGACGATCACAGAGGGGGGCCGCAGCTTTAGACGGCGGGTAAGGGGCCGCAGGCCCCCGGTCCGTCATCATGCCAAAAATTTCCCTCCTGCCGTACGGAGCAGATTTTTTTCGCAAAAACGGCGATTCACGGCCATTTCGCGCGCACAAAGCTCCACATAGCCATGACTTGTTTTCAGAGTCCTAAGAATTCAATTTTGATGCCATTTTTGGACAGCTTCCAATAGTACCATTGGAGCAAAAGACCATACGATGGTGATGCGAAATTGACTTACTTGACTTAATCGGTTGGCTTTCGCCTGACGCGGTCATTCCGCATCTTCACCGAGGTGTGCCGTCCTTGTAGTCAGCCGTGTCCATTTTTCACGGTCTTCAGCCACAATTTGAACACATTCCATCCAGCTGTCACTATTCCATTTCCTGCGAAACGAAACATCGCGCCTGAACTGTCTTTCGATGCCGAGTGACTTTAAATCCTCTTCAACCACATCCGTCTAGAACTTTCGCCTACGCCCAGGTGGCCGTTTCCAGACAGGATTTGAAAGCATTCTTAAAGCGTGTTGTACGAGACGATCCGGCGTTCTTCTTAGTATATGCCCGAGCAGTCGATGTCGACTTTCCATTGCTGCTTGAGATGGCGTGTTAGAAGATGCTGGCACCTCCCTCGTGTCAAGCGTTGTTGTACTGCGTCGATTTCCTTGTAAAGTTCTTCGTTATGGCATACACGCGGCCAGAAATGTCCAAGCAAACGCCTAAAAAACTTCCTCTCCGTGCAATCCAACCTTTCCATCTGCGTCTTCGGTGCTGCCCACGTCTCCGATCCGTACACCATGATAGGGCGAATAGCGGATAGGTAGACGCGCAACTTGACTTCCTTCGCGATGGTGGTAGACCACAAACACTTGGTTAGAGAATTGAATGCAGACGTAGCTTTCGCACATCGTTGTCGAATATCCGCTGCATAACTACCATCGTTCTTCAGCAAACAGCCCAAATAACAGAAATCGTCCACCAGTTCGATACGTTGTCCGCCCACACAAACTCCCTTTGAAGGCCTCTGAGAGACCCACATCTGCTTGCATTTGTCGGGACGAAGACGAAGTCCATAGGCTGCGGCATACTTCGAAACGAGGTTCACAATCCTTTGCAGTTTTGCGTTGTTTTCATCGAATAGCACAATGTCGTCGGCGTACTCCAGGTCGACAAGGGAGCGTCCTGATGGTGTTAGGATCACATCCGCAGGAAACTGTTCTGCAACTCTACGCATGATGTCATCAACGGCGAAGTTGAATAGAAAAGGTCCTGCAACGGCTCCTTGCCTTACTCCTGTTTTCACCTCGAAAGCTGACGTAAATCCGACAGGTGTACGAACTGCTGCTGTTGTTCCTTTGTTCATGTCCTCGATTAACCTAACATACTTTTCCGGGACTCCGTCTGCTCGCAGAGCATTGAGCAATCGATCACGATGAGGAGAGTCGAACGCGGCTTCAAAGTCCAAAAAAGCAAGCTGTAATGGCTTGGAAAATCGCTGCCACGATTCAATTACTCTTCTCACGAAGAACCCTTGGTCGATGGTCGATCTTCCAGGTCGAAAACCGGCTTGCTTATCTCTGGTCGTTTCTTCACGATGTTTGATAGGTCGCTCGAGAATGATACGTTCTAAAACCTTGTACATGACACGAAGTAGAGAGATTCCTCTGTAGTTCTTAGGATCCGTGGATGCAATAATCAGACCACTGCGTTCACAAAAGTCGAGAAGGCGGTAGCCATTGTCCGATGTTTGCTCCACTGGGTAGAACCATTTACCGAGTACTTCGGATTCCTGATCAAGTCCCATCTTCGCATTTGCGTCAATCCCCACGACAACAGCATGTTGACAAGGTATCCTGGCCAGCAACGTATTGAGTTCTTCATAAAACGCATCCTTCGAATTGTCTTCGGCGGTTTCAGTGGGCGCATGAGCACTCACTATCCACAGATTGAATCCTCTGTGATCCCGCTGTCGTACGAATGCATTTCGTCACGACGTTGAGCCAAACCCCTTGACCATACCATTGAAATCCTTCCTTACAGCTATTGCACAGCCTCCCACTCTCCTATCGTCAGCGTTACCGCAGTAGATGGTGTACTCTCCGACACTGATGACGGGTCTATCCTTTTGGCGGGTTTCCTGCGAAGCAGCAAACGGTGCATGGAAATAGCTCAGAAGTCTGGACAGCGCAGTTTTCTGGATATCACTCGACAGCGATCGACAGTTCCGGGTGGCGAAATTGTGGCTTGTGGCCAAAGACTCCGTGACTCTTTAGGTACGGATCCTAAGGTGTTATGGACCAGAGGCCTTAGTGTGCCGGACGGCGACACCTTTATGCAATGTATGGGATACTTTCGCGATATAGTTGTGCACGCTATATCGCTCGAACGTTCCCTGTGTACACTCAAACGTCTGCTGGGTTCAGTAGAAGCAGGGGCGCCAACGAGCAGGCACCAACAGACTTGTTTTCACACCCCCAATGCGAAATATCTCAGTTAATACCCGAAATCAATCAAAAATTGTATATTTCCACATTAAAATCCCTCATTGTGAACTGATCAGACGGTCACCGTAAGAGAAATGTGAGACGTTTCGACCTGTGGTCGTTGGGAATCACAGAAAGAAATACAAGTATTACGATGAAACACCGGAGTCAGGAAGACTTTTAACATTCCATTGTATTCACCTCACTAACAGAAACTTGAAAACGCTGAAAATTCGTTCCGTCAACTGTGAAGTGAGTTGTGGCGATGGGCGCTCTGTGCTAGCAAAAAATGCAACAAAACGTTTGCAGAAAATGTACTCGGTGCTGCTCTTCTTTTTCAGACCTCGCGATTGAGTGTGAAATCTACTGAAAGGCTCTTCGTTTGGAAGAATGTCAAAAAATGTAGCGAAGTGGTGGAGGCTTGCGTTCACGTGTTCCACAATACTAGATGTACTGGCGTCATTTATTACCCTTTATGTGACAGTTTCTCGCTTTCGTCCCTGCGGTGTGACATCTAAATTTTGTTTCAGCCGTCTGAGACTTACAAGCAGCACCAGGTGACTGGTGAGAACGTTGTGTACTCATGACTGAAAACTTGCAGCCCATCAGACACGGTGGAGCATCGTCATTTGAAGGAACCCATCATTCGAAGGAACTCGAAATTAATTTCCTGTGCTACAGATCATTAGGTAGATCTCCCATTAATTCTGGTTGGTGAACCGAATAGGAAGGACTCCTTCATAACAAGTGTTTGTGTGAGGTTCATTGCATGTCTTCCTGCGTCGTGATCACAAGTGTCAACTTGTGAGCTCCGCAGACAACAGCGGATCATTCCTTGCGGGTCCCGAAATTTCGTTGCTGGTTACATATGTTCTTTCAATAATCCGTAGATACCTTGCATCCTACCAGTCATAATGGAAGCTCCACCACAACCGTTCCAAGAAAGAGAAATAAGACGTTGTTCAAAGACTCATCGAGAGGCCAGGTTGCTCTGTCTAGGAATCTAATGAAGTTAAGCGTTCCCGTGAGACATACAAGGTGCCACGAGCGAACTTATTCTGAACTTCCACAATAGTTAATGAACGATTGACAGGCGATGCAGTTCTCAGTAAAAAGACTCTATTTTATTCCGTTTCCTGTGTGATCATTTGTTGTAGGTGAGATCGGGAGGTTTTCTTCGGTGACTTACTTCAACAGATCGTGTTTCATGTTAACAGCGAACTGCTTAATCACACCTGTAGACTCTTCTCGCTTCGTAATGAGCTCCACAAGCAACTGTTCCTGTCTTCATCGTGCAATTACGGGTGGAAATTCTTTGGCAAAGTTAAATGCCTTTTTAAATGTAGTGTAGGCTATGGCAGTAGATGTTATTGCAGCATCGGTGGCTCGCTTCGAGCCTTCCTTCTCATGGCCTAGGAAACACGCAAGTTTTTGTTGTGCTCTGTGGGGTTGTAGTGGTGTCGTCTAATCGTCTGGCGAAGTAATCTCAGCCCATTTCTGCACGTTCAAAAAATCTGTAGATGTAGCTTTTTTTAAGACAAGACACCTTGTCGTAGTCAAAGTGTGCTGTGTCGAAGACAGTCTTCACCCTCCCTTGGTTGTCGCCGTGGGAGCGGGGCCTCTCTGTACCTTGCCGTGCTCTGTTGGTTCTGTTTTCTACGCACTTTCCAAAATTAAGGGCGAGGATGTCGCTTTCTTCGTTCTACTGGGATCGATTGTGACCTGGATCCTCATCTAATAGATCTAATAAGCCAATCCTCACGGTCTGACGACTGTCGCGAAGCTTGCTGCAGAAAAGTTAACAGTAATAGAGAGTGTTGTCTTGTTAGTGTTGTCTCTTCTTGGGGCCTATTTCACCACTTTGTTGACCGTAGTAAGTTAAAAAAAGGTATGGCGCGAAGATACTCGCCATTGAATCTAGCAGTGTCGAAAATTGTGAAACGGACGTCAGATTCGTCTTCACCGCCCTGAATTACACCTTCGTCAAGATTTCAGCCAAATTCGAGATGCTGACCAGAGATCGCGAAACGACTGTCGGGACTTCAACGTCAGGAGAGCACGAAAAATTTTTTGTTCGGGGTCGGGCTGTTGCAGTGTTTATTTTGAAGAGGACCATAAAAAAGCTGTCGGTCGAGTCCCAGGTCGATCCGACCATTTTGAGCCGATTACGGCCGGTGTAACGGCTGTAAGTGTGACGGTGTGATTTGAGCCTTGAAAACAGGCCTCATCACACCGTGTGATTTTTGCTATAAAGGCCTCTAGATCAGTTTTTCGATCTTTATCCGATCGCTAAGTAAGCAAAGTACTTGGCCAGTCCTTCCAGAGGCTAAGCAGTTGACGATGAGTGTGTCGATCGGGGCGCTGAAAAATAAAAAAAACGCTGTCTGGACTTTGGCGTCAGAAGAGGTCGAAAAATTTTTTTTTCGGGGTCGGGCTGTGGCAGTGTTTATTGTGAAGAGAACCATAAAAACAGCTGTCGGCCTAGTCCCAGGTCGATCCGACCATTTTGAGCCGATTACGGCCGGTGTGACTTGACCTACATATAATGTCCGTTTTTGCTGGAAATCGTTTGGTAGCGTTGTTCGGAAGAGACCGCTCAGATTGTCTTGCACAAGGAGTTAAAGTCACAACCTCGGGGGTAGGGGGGGGGGCGCACCTCTCACGGGCCGATCACACCGCTACGCCTTACTTTGATCGCTATATGTGTTTACTGCAGTATGTACAAGGCAGAGCACGTAGAATGTATTAAAATACTTGAGAGCACTAATGCCGAGGACAACAGCCTACCCAAACTGAATAAAGTGATCGTTAGAGTTCTTAAGGCTCCTGTAATTCAAGCCTCTAAGTTCTAGGATATAGCTCAAATAGCTAATTATCTAATTGCTGAGTGAGCATGAGAGAAAAAATGCTTTGAATGTGAGGTTTTCGAGCAAATTTTGTGAGCACCTGAGATCTCTGCATCACTAGCCTGAACTGGAGATGAATGCGGAACATGAAGCAAGCTACCAGTCAAGAAATGAGCTATTTAGTCTATAGTGGGGAGCAAGCGGTCTGATAGGAACGGCAGGTATTGGTGTTACAGCTGACGGGCGTGCGAAGATGTGGGCCAACCACTTCGGCACCAAACGGAGCAACCTTTTTCACTGGAACAGAAACAGTGAGAGAATAGCAGTGAAATCAGAGTCTTTCAGGCAAAAGAAAAAAGTGCTGATATTAGCTGTGTAATCGCAAACTTTTCTAATAGCTCTTTATCACATTTTCTGCTTTTTAATTAATTCTGCTCCATGGTCATAATCACATAGGAGAACTAATTTGGCTATTTCTGCCAAGAAAAGAAACTAGATCTTTTCTAAGCAGAAATTAGCAGAAGTCGCACGCCGGGAAACAATCAACTTGTATCAGGAACGTCGGCTATTAAGGTCAGGTTGAAATCAACCAGTCTTCTTTTGAAAGCGGACCTATCTTTCGACGTTAACATTTCGAGTGGTAACTGCCCCATCCAACGCCCACATCGATTGAAAAAGGTGTGAAACATATGATTCCGCCTTTTGTTCCCTAATGTGGCATACTGGATGACAAGCCTTGACGACCTGGAGCTCGATGGCCTGAATATCCAGTACTTTCCTGCTCGTAACTTGACCTGCCGTCTTAGAATCCGAAAGTTTAGCATTAGGTCCGAAAATATGCGTCTTTTTCGTAAAGAATGAAGGGAAAAACGCTTAAGGCGTTCACTATAACTAGGCAAGGTGCTGCCATCGGAACTTACGCATTTCAACCACAAAACTCGGGTGAAAAGTGTTGAACCTTTTCAATTCTGACAATATCCTTTTCAAGAAAGGGGCTCCACAGAGATGAACAATATTCAAGATGAGGTATTTTTAAGGATTGTAAAGGCGTGTCAAAATTTGGACATCCGAGCATTTGATATTCCTGAGCATCATAAACAGTGTGGCATATGCTTTTTTAACTATATTGTCAATGTGATCCGAAAAGTCTAGGTTAGAATTCAGACAAACTCCAAGGTCTTTAATAGAGCTGCGCGCAGAAAATGTGACTCCGTTCACATGAAATTCAGGAGACTCGAGGTCCCCAATATGCATAGCTGAACATTTTCCAAGATTGAGCGGAATACTCCAGTTGATGGCCCATTCGACCATAATTTCAATTGACGCTCTAAGCGCTGAGAGTACTTCCTCCTTATTATCTCGCCCATAAGAAGCATAGATTTTGATATCATCGGCATAGGCTTGGACTTTGATATTCTGATGTATTTTCAGACGCTGAGGCACGAGACGCCAATCGTATAAATTAAGAACAAAAGAGGAGATAACACTGCTCCCTGCCCCGAATTCCAAGAAACTCTATTTTTGCTAAAAGTTTGCTGTGGCAGACCTTATCAAATGCTTTTGAGAAATCGAAGAAAATTATGTCTACAGAGTCACCGACGTTCATAGACCGACTAAAGTCATAAAAAGCATCAAGTAAATTAGTAGAAGTTGAAGCACCTGGTAAGAATCCGTGTTGCTCAGGAGGGATAAGTGAATGCTGATTGAGCCAGGAGAGCACTTGTCTACTTATAATTTTCTCCATCACCTTAATAGGTGTGGGAGTGAGGCTGATAGGTCGAAAATTAACTCAAATCTTTAGCTCCATGTATCTTGGGAATGGCTGTAACTATTTCTTGCTTCCAAAAGTGTGGAACCTCTCGAAGCATCAGTGAGAGGTTGAACAGATGTGAAAGTGGCATAGATAACGATTTATGACACTTTTTATACACAATTGGAGGAATACCATCATAGGGTTCGGTCATTGACGGCTTGAGAGCTTTCAATATAGTGCAGATTTCATGTGGATGGAAGTAAATATCAATGTTGAACGGCCGTGCATAATTACCAGTCATTTGTGGTACTTCGGTAGAACCATATGAAGAAAAAACACTGGCGAAGTAATTTCCTAGAGCATCTGCTTTTTCCTGATCTGTGGAATATATGAGGTCGTTGCAAATAAGCAAAGGTGGCAGAGAAGTTTTTGGTTTGCCGATACACCGCAAGTACTGATAAAGATGCTTCATGGGCTGTCCGGAGGCAAGCCTCTTTTCATAGTTCGCAAGAAACTTTTTTTAAGTGGCAGTTGAGATCATCACATACTTTCTTATAAAGAGGATGAGATACCGGTTCATTCAAGCAGCGAAATAAGCGCTCTTTTTGTTCAAAAAGGTTGCCTATATGAGTAGGATAAGCTAGATCTGGAGATTTCGGAAGTTTCATAGGAACAAAGACTGCCAAAGCACTAGAGTGAGGACCGAATATTCGAGTTCGAATAAATATTCGAATTTTTCGAACGAATTTTTATTCGAACTTTCGAATATTCGAAAAGTGTGAATATTCGAACATTATTCGAATTCGACTATTCGCAAAAGGTGAATATTCGAATATTATTCGAATTCGACTATTCGGAAAAGGTGAATATTCGAATATTATTCGAATTCGACTGTTCGGAAAAGGTGAATATTCGAATATTATTCGAATTCGACTATTCGGGAAAGGTGAATATTCGAATATTATTCGAATTCGACTATTCGGAAAAGGTGAATATTCGAATATTATTCGAATTCGACTGTTCGGAAAAGGTGAATATTCGAATATTATTCGAATTCGACTATTCGGGAAAGGTGAATATTCGAATATTATTCGAATTCGACTATTCGGAAAAGGTGAATATTCGAACGTTATTCCAATTTGAATACCCGAGCTGATTTAACAAAAAATATGAAAATCAGCTCTATGAAGGAATCGACATACCTTTCAAGACTGATGTCATTTTCTTCATTACTCCATTGTTCCATTTTTCCGAACGCAAGAGCTTAATTTTTTCCCCAAACCGTCTGATGAGGCTACTAGGGCGGTTCTAACAGGAGCCACATGCCAATCAAACTTGGCCACGCCCATTTTTTCATACCGCCGCGCAATGATAACACCAACCTTAGCTTCGTTGGGTGGAGCCATGTACTCCACCAACCTTCACCCCTGGGCAGGTGAAGTGGGGAACGTCCATCATTGGGAAAACCGGTGACAACCGGTGAAACGCCCCGAAAAAGAATGAAAGTGACCCAACACTCATGCAAGTCATTTTCAAGATTGGGTGGGTGTCACTGCCGGTTTTTCGTCCATAACTTTTTTGTGCTTGGAGATAGATAGAATTCTGCGTCAACTTGTGCTTCCAGTTTGGAAAAATATTTTCTCGATCCTTCAGCCTAATTCATTTTACGAAACACCGGTTTTTCGCCTATAACACTTTAACCTGGTGAGGGTTGTTTTTGAAATCCACGTCAAATTCTGAGTCGAATGATATATCGGGTTTCTAACTTTGCTCGCTCCATAAGCCAGCCAGGTCGGTGGAACTGAGCCCCGTTGTTGGCTCTAGCAGAACTCTGCGCCTCTCATTCAAACCATGGAGGCGAAAGCACCCTATGGAGATAACTGTGGAGCTTGGCTCCATCAATCTGGCTTACTTATGGGGCAAGCAAAGTTAGTTAGGCTCCTCGAATAAGCTCCTTAGGCTAAGCTAGAGCGGAAAAGTTGATTTTGTAGCATTCTTTGCGTTGTAGCCCGTACAGGTGTAGAGACGAGTCGTGCCTTATTAATTTCAATTGTAGGTGGAAATAAAGCTTTAGAAGAAGAATTCAACTTGTTATTGCCGCTCACTTCGTAGTTGCGCGATATTGCTATCGATGCTTAAATTATTCGTCATTCGAATATTCGAATTTAGCCGAAATTCGTTCGTTCGAAATAAAAAATGAACGAATTTATTCGAAATTCGTTCGTTCGGTCTCTTTTTAAAAAGTCCTCACTCTACAAAGCACTATAAATTACATGACAAAAACGTTCGTCAGCCTCGGTTACGCAAGAGTACTGATCAAATACTTCAAACCGATTCACGCTAGAAAGAAAACTGTCAAGAGCGCAAAAGTCGGTTTTCATAAAGTCCGGGAAGGGAATTTGATAGGAGTCGCGAGTTTCCTCCAGCAACTGAAAGGAAACAGTGGCGTGGTCAGATGAGCCAAGGGGTAGCGATAAACGGGTATTGGAAATGTTGGGTTGTGAAGATATTACTATGTCAAGCACATTGTTACCGTGAGTGGGTTGCGACACATATTGTTTGAAGCCACCAACTCCAAAAAAGTCTAGAAACGATTTGGATGTAGCGTTGAGGGCACAGTTGTTTGTCCAGTCAATTTGTAAGTTGAAATCACCCAAAAGTATACTGCTTTTCCGAAAAGAGGAGAGGTCTCGAAGAACTTCAATGAGTGCTTCGTCGTCGCATCTCGTAGAGTTTGGAGGGCGATAAACAGTAATGAGACGAGTATGGGACCTTTTCGCTGGGAAAAAAATTCGATGGAGAGGACGTCAGCTTTCAAGGGCGCGCTAAACTCAACAGAATCAACTAAGAGGTTGCATTTTACCAGGCAGCATACTCCCCCACCAACGCGCGTGCTACGGTCAGAGCCATATACCCAGTAGGGAAGGCTCCCTACCAATTCCAAATCGAGAATATTCGCTGTTAGCCATGTTTCAGTGATAAATGAAAAATCAGGATTGTTTAGACGCAAAAAGTAGTGTAAATGAAAAATTGTTTTTCAAACTGCGCGCATTCATAAGACTGCAAGTCAGAGCAGGCCTACCATGCGGACTAAAATGTTTTCCGAGCCTTTGCGTGGAATCATCGGGACCTGGATGAGTTTTCCTCCATACACCACCCACTCACGCTCCAGTTTCCACTTGTTTAGCTCTTTTGCCTGCTGACGTAGCTCGTAGTCCTGATCCCTCTCCTCCTTCGTCATACTGCGCCGTATGTAGACATTGGGAAAATCAGAACCACGGAGGAAACGAGCTTGTGCAAGGGCCCGGCGCCAGTGGGACGTTGTCGGAAGGACAACTTTCACCAGGCGTGGACGTAGACAAATGACAATTCTATGGGCCCTCTTCTCGCTCTCAATGGCCTCAGAAAAATCCGCAGGAATTTTCGCCGCGAGATCATTGAGAATGTGGCCGACCAACGGGTTAGTATTCACTTGCAATGCCTTTTTCAAGAGGTCCATAGCTGTCAGTCCGGAAATATCCGGAAAATTGTCCTGGCTGATAGCTGAAGCCCCTATGTTCTCAGAATTGGAAGCTTGTGAGGCTAACCCAGAAGTGCTCCTGGTGACGCGATGTTGCTGCTTCATTGGCACCATTTTTATCTTTGATCTACCAGGGATTATTGGAAATCTTGAGTGCCCGACTGGCAAGAGTGAACAAAAAAAATCGCTGAAGTGACGCCTAAGTAAAGATTTTACTAAAAAGATGTGTGAGGAAAGAGTAATGTGATGCGAAAAAAGAAAACAAGCGAAATTCTAGAAGGTGGTGCTAAAAAAAATGCGAAAAATGCGAAAAATTACAGAGCGCTGAAGAAGACAACCACTCGTCGCCAGGTGACACCTTTTTGTTTTAGTTTTCTATTGTAGTTTCTCTGAAAAAGATCTCAGCTGGGATAGTGTATGGCTCACGTGGTCAAGAATTAGAAACGTGCGTCCATCGAGGAGTCTTCACACAGCAGCCACAGCTCTTGCTTCGATACTTTCAGTTGTATTTTCGTTTGCCAAGGCTTGAAGGCACCTCATCAAAACAGGGTAGTTGCGTAGGATCTTTGCTAGCGCTTGCTGCATGCTGGCCGACCAGCGGACCTGATGTAGCACCCCCATTTTGAGGTACGAAAAGTTTATCTGTTCTTGAGCGAGACGAAATGCGTAGTTGTTCTGAGCTTTGTGCTGCGTAGACGCTGAGAAGAAACCCTAAAACAAAACATATTTAGATACCTAAAATTTCTTCTAAAGGCAGTGGTCACGATGAAAAACGTTATCGAAAAAACTACAAAAATCTGCTTAGATTAAAAACAGCTGAGAAACTATGAAGGTAGCGCGGTGAAAAACGGGCTAGAATTAAAGTTTCTAGGGCCCAAAGAATCCAGTTCGTGCACACGTGCACAGCGCTGACCAAAAAGATCGCAGTCTCATGCCGAGCAGTCAAAAATTATCGACATTCAGAGGAAGAAATACATGCAAAGTAACCTAATAAAAACAGTTGAGCAATGAAAGAAAGCTCTCCAGTCAATGTTTTTGACTAGATGTGTACATAAATCTGAAGGCTCATTTATTGAAATTAATTTTTAAGCCAGCTGATGTTCTTGATATTAGAGATCATCGATGCCGATGATGTGGAGGTGGAATCGTCCACCATCAAAAGACAAGAAAGTTCAGGCTTCAAATCTGGCCCAAAACAGTGTTTTTTTTCGCGATTTTTTCTTATAGGTCCTACTACTCGAGACCCAGGAAAGGGTTTAGAGAGAAAAAGACGACAAGCATATTTGATCGCGACCACTGCCCTTAATCATATTGGATTCACACCTGCTCTCACAGTTCCATCGAGTGTTGTCTCATCATTTACCATGCGCTGAAGTTTTGCGTGAACGCCGTTTATGTGCTTTGTCATCACAGATGCACCGTCGGGAGACAGGACCATCACCTTTATTATGGCAAACGCGAAGGGCTTGTGAGAAAGACCATTCTGCATGTCTGTCCATGAATCCTCCTCAATGAGAAAGTTCTTGAATGCGTCGACGATGTCTTCGGACTTTCGCTTTCTGTTTCTACTAACGAGAAGTGGAAAGTCACGGGTGTGTAGGAGGGGGAGATAATCTTACTCAGAAATATTGCGATCGGTGTCGGAAGTTCCGTCGGTCAACAGAGAGAAGGGGAGGTAGTTCTTCATTGAACATTTCAGCAAATCAAACTTCATGTGCTGTGCAAATTCTTGACCGTACGCTTGGCAGATGTGGGATCGTCATGCGATTCAGCAGGCATAGCATCGGACTTCATTGCCATCACAATAAAAGAATTTTTAAGCGAACGCTAGACTTTTCCAAGCAGCGATACCACATACGAGATAGGATCGAAAGCTTAGTTTGAAGACATCATCCGTGCTAAGAAAATTTGCAGCATTCTGCGCTAAAACATGAGCTTGACACGGCTTTCTGCGTGAACGCCGCCTCACCCCTCTTGAAAATTATCTGGAGCTTTCAGAATTTTCGGCATTGCAAGTTCTATCGCGTTTATCTCTGTTAGGCCCTACAAAGTTGTCGCAATCTTCAGCAATTGAGCTCTCATTGTGTGAATGTCCTCATACTGTTACCACTCCCTTTTTTGCACCCTTTGCGTAAGGTCTTTGGTGGATACCGATGGTTACAGGCACGTGTAATAATAGTCGTTTATTACAACGAGTCTGATCAGTGAACAGACGAACCAATCATACATTACAAATCCGCCTTTTATGCGAAATCGGGAGGCGGTCCCGTTACATCGCTGCTATCGCAGCGATGTTCAAATACGTGCCGTACCTACCTCAAAGCGCGGACCGCGCCTCGAGTAATATGCTTGATACGGCACTCAATAGCCTACTCGATATACCGACGTATCAAAGAATGAGAAAATGTTTGATGAGATACTTATCTTTCGGTATATCGAGCAATACTATTTTATACGACATTCTATCAGATTATTTATATACACCCGTAAGGTTGTGACTACAGTTCACATACCTGGGGCGGCCGGCAATGAGCGGTAGCTAAAATTCTGTACAAATATCAGACCAATACCCATATGAACGTTTTGATGGCTGAAAAATAGTGTACAATAATTTAACTATATAACATTTGGTTGTTCACAACACTGGGGCGGCCGGCAATGAGCAGTAGCGATAAAATCTAATAGAACTCAATATCTACAAAGGCTCCTATCACAAATCTGACTGCAAAACTAACAAGAAACACCTTATACAGGAAAACAAAATGAAATAGAAAATACTATGTACGATTCAAACTGGAGATATTTTTCTGAAACGGCAATTTATGTCTGGATCTCCTTGAATCGCAGTTGATCCGAGGTGCGTGTGATCGTACATGAGTGCGTTGTCGGTTATCCTCGTTGCGGTTGTTTCGGACGCTCAAGCGATTGCAGCTGTCGTCTTGTAGTCGAATATGTATCGGATGTTCCCTCTCGCGTTGCGGCTGACTGCTTTGTTCACTAACTGGCGTGGTACCGGCTTGAATGCCTTTTGCACGTTTACGTTGCCGTTTTCTTTTGGAGGGGCGACACTTCCTGTGCAGCGGCTGTTGAAATGGATCATGCGTACCTCCTTGATAGGGCTCCTTGAAGTGATCTCCACTATTTTTGTTGCAGATATCGCGTGATTCTAGTCCATTCAGGCCCTTGAGGCCCTTCTTTAAGCCGTTTAGCGAAGATGTAATCGGCGTTGCCATGATGGTGGAGCTCATTTGATAATTTCTCCTCGTTTTGGAGTTGCAGGTGATATTCGTAGAAGAGACGATAAAGCCGAATACTGTTGATGTTAGAAGTAAACCAGATGGCAGTCTCATGACAGGGACATTGTGCTCGATGATATCGCTCAGAAGGTCTTGTCCAATGAGAATCTCTGGGGATACCTCTGTATATGGGCGGTTAAGCTGGGCAACTGCGATCCTCCTATTCTTTATGAAGTTCTTGTCTGTCGCCGACAATTCAGCAGTTTTCGTGCAGAAATTCGGTCTATCCTTGGTTGATAGTGACACGTTTCGCAGCTTTTTCGAGCAAAATCGGCTTCTCAGAGTAATGCCTGTTTTATTGAGGCTGGAAATCTCTTGCGATCTTCCGATTCCAGCAGTTGTGGGCACCTCTGAGCTTGTTACAGGAAGCTTCAGCCGGTCTGCGATCTCATTTTTCAGGAAACTTCTTTGAGATCCAGAATCCAACACTAAAGTGATAGGCTCATATTCCATTTCAGCTTCATTAAAAATCAATACGGATGCCATGGACAGCACTTGCTGTCTGACTCGCTGACGGTTTTGTGAAACGTTGCAATGAAGAGCCTGCGCTGAGGTGAGCTCCGGTTCGCTGACTTATTCTGTTTCCGAGTGCATGTGGGAACTTTAACTGCCAATCCGATCACTTTTGAATGAATGCTTCTGATGCGTTGCATGAGACGGCCAATTTTCTTTACGGATATCGTACTGTCGACAGCAGTCATTGCCGAACATTGTCTTCATTGTGAGCTCTGTCGTTTCTTGGAGTTCTATTATTTCATCAATTGCTTCCATAATATCGTTCACTCCATATGAGAAGCCGGCTTCATTCTCCTTCTTGATCACCTTGCTGCAAATTTCTTCCGTGAATTTTGAGAGAATTAGACGTCTCCACACTCTGTCGGCGTTCATTGGTACACCAGTCTGCTCGAGATGTGTGATACGAGACGAAATGGCTGAGAAACTTTCACGGCAGCTCCCTGGATTTTGTCTTGCCCGTGGTAACTGCTCAATTTCGTTTATCAAAACGTCAGCGATACTTGATGACCTATCAAACTGCTTCTTGAGAATGTTGACAGCAACGTAGTATTTTTCCCCTATTACAGGGATACAGCTTATTGATGCTGCAGCTTTTCCTTTCAGCGCTTGTTTCAGGAATAGGAACTTCTCTCGGTCTTTTAATTCTGCATCGTTGTGAATTAAGGACTCAAAGACCGACCAGAATGTGTTGAATTCTCGGAAGTTACCAGAAAATGTTGCCACTTCAAGCTGTGGTCGCCTTACTCTCACATGGCGATTGCTAATTACTGCACTGCCGCTATCGTAGTCATCAGCATTGCGGCTGTTACTGCTGCTGCCAGCTTGCTGGCTCCTGTAATTAGTCGCTCTTGTGAGGAGTGTCACTTGTTGAGCCAGTTCCTCTTTCCTGAACTCAATTTTGTTGAGCCATTGGATGACTTCTATATCCAAGTTGTTCGCCTCAGATTCCAGGTGCTTGTTAAGATCGAGCATCAGTTTATCACTCTCTTTCTGTTCCGACCGGGATTCAATCCTCTCGATGGCGTCTTCAACGCACTTGTCTAAGAATTCCTTTGCTTTTGTGATGGATCTTGACAGGTGGTTTAATTCCACGGTGCGTTCCCGTACGAAGGCTTCACACTCTGCTTTTTCAGAGGGAAATGTGAATGGTGCGTCCAGTTTCTTCATACCGTCTTCATTGGATTTGATCAGCGCACAAGCATTTGTGATCTTTGTTTTGAAAACCTGAATTCCAGCCATTTTTTCACTCTTTCTGGTTCGTTCCAAGCTTCGAGGTTCCTTGGGCTTGTTTTTACTGCTTCGGTTGATTCCGCAGTAGGTGACTTCCAGCCACGCGGACTTCTTTTTTTTGTTTACCTCAAGGAGGATTTGCTTCGCCTGTCAGATTTTCCCGGTTTATTGGGAATCTGTTTCGCTTTCTGATTTTCTCTCTTGGGGAGACGAAAGCTCTGACACAGTCCTCTTGGCCTCTTGGCCTCTTGGTTGAGAAGGCTCAAAATGAGAACTTTTTGCGATACTTTTTTCCTGATTGCAGGAGAAAAGTTGATACTTCACCGGTTCCTCGTGAGGGGACGCACAAGATGAAGTTTTTGATGTAGGCCTTGCGGGTTCCCTTCGGAGACTCACAAGACAAGACGATTTCGAGCTTAAAATCTGTCGGTTCCCCTTGCGGAGACGCACAAGACAGAGTTCACGCTCTTGGGTTGCGGTTTTAGAGGTAAAAACACTGCCGGTTCCCCTTGCGGAGACGCACAAGACAGCGTTTACGCTTGTCGAGATTGGAAGTTTGTGCACTGCCGGTTCCCCTTGCGGAGACGCACAAGACAGGCACTTTTGAGGTTTACTCTGCCGGTTCCCCTTGCGGAGACGCACAAGACAGATACTCTTTTGAGTTTTACTCTGCCGGTTCTCCTTGCGGAGACGCACAAGACAGATACTCTCGAGTTTTACTCTGCCGGTTCCCCTTGCGGAGGCGCACAAGACAGAGATTCGCGCTCTTTCTTCTCGTTCCTCCAATGAGGAACACGATATGAGAAGTTTCGGATAAGTGGGGCTCACTTTTCTCTCGTTTCCTCGGGGAGGAACACGCTAGCTGAGAGGAAGGCGAAGGATCGTTCACTGGCCGATGCACCAATTTGGTGGATGACAATGGTTACAGACACGTGTAATAATAGTCGTTTATTACAACCAGTCTGATCAGTGAACAGACGAACCAATCATACATTACAAATCCGCCTTTTATGCGAAATCGGGAGGCGGTCCCGTTACATCGCTGCTATCGCAGCGATGTTCAAATACGTGCCGTACCTACCTCAAAGCGCGGACCGCGCCTCGAGTAATATGCTTGATACGGCACTCAATAGCCTACTCGATATACCGACGTATCAAAGAATGAGAAAATGTTTGATGAGATACTTATCTTTCGGTATATCGAGCAATACTATTTTATACGACATTCTATCAGATTATTTATATACACCCGTAAGGTTGTGACTACAGTTCACAGTAAGGTCTGCAAATATTTTCTGCATCAGGTCGAAGCTCTTCATCCGTATTTTGGGGCAAACCGTGACCAGAAATTCGGAGTCGGTAGCGAAACTAAAACTGTAGCTGAATCATCTAGAGCTTTGCTCTGTTTGGTTCACATAACACCTCAAACCTTTGGGTGCTAAAGCTCCCAGAGGAGGAAAAATATTTCGAAAAAGAACACACGAATGCCATTTCTCGCTCCGAAATTTTAGGAAGATAGCAAACAACATCCTCATCATCATTCAAAACCTTAGCACTCGAAGATTCGAAACAAGTTCAAAATTGTGCAAGCCGAAATGAAGTCTTGAAATGGCCGAATGGCAGTTTCAAAAAAAAAATGCCCGGAACGAGGGTACCAATAGACTGGAAATGTTCGCAAAATCATTTCTAGATAGGTGAAAGAATAACTTTTTTCAAAAACTGAACTTCACCTTCCTCGCTCCGGACATTGAAAAAATCGGCCCAAAAATAGAAAAAGGGTCATCTCTATACATGACCTAGTGAAAGAGTGGAAACTGTAGACAGATGTTAGAAAATGTTAACGTCCGGAGATGAGCTCATGAAATCGATTTTGAGCCGAGTTACGGCCGGTCAAATGTGCGGTGGTCCCACGATGGTCCGAAAGCCCCACCGGACCACCGTGGCCAAAAACTGAGGGCGAAGATTTCTCCGGTTTCTGAAGTGCTTTTCAGCTTTCTATTTGGCTGACGTTTTTCAATATCGGCAGCGCATGAAACGCTATTCATCCACTTTGGAATGGTGAGGTCCCAAAAATTTAAAAAACCTCCAAAATGAAACGAGTCAGGAAATGGCCGAATTTCAGTTTCGAAAAAAAGTGCCCGGAACGAGGGTACCAATCGATTGGAAATGCTCGCTAAATGATTTCTAGATAGGTGAAAGAATAACTTTTTTCAAAAACTGAACTTCACCTTCCTCGCTCCGGACATTGAAAAAATCGGCCCAAAAATCGAAAAAGGGTTGAAAAAATCGGCCCAAAAATCGAAAAAGGATCGTTTATATACATGACCTAGTCAAAGAGTGGAAACTGTAGAGACAGATGTTAGAAAATGTTAACGTCCGGAGATGAGGTCATGAAATCGATTTTGAGCCGAGTTATGGTCGGTCAAATGTGGGGTGGTCCCAAGGTGGTCCGAAAGCCCCACCGGACCACCGTGGCCAAAAACGGAGGGCGAAGATTTTTCCGGTTTCTGAGGTGCTTTTCAGCTTTCCATCTGGCTGACGTTTTTCAATATCGGCAGCGCATGAAACGCTATTCATCCACTTTGGAATGGTGAGGTCCCAAAAATTGAAAAAAAAACCACCGCTGTGCCTGACCCTGCACATATGCCATGTATTGGTACCAACTGCTCAGGAAAAGAGCGGTTAGTGTTTCGTAGAGGTATAAATTGTGTGGAATGAACGAAGCATATCGGTGGTTATTGTTCAATTCATGGATTTCTTTTCGTAACAGATGGATGAAAGTGTGACGGCGAGCATCGATCCTTGTGCCTCGACTCAATCCGTACTTGGAGGTTCAACTCCGATTGCCTCGAACCCGCGCTCTTTCGTTTGCTTAGACTGCAATATTGGATTCCGAAAACATGGCATATTGGCTAAGCATTTGAGGTATGTATTGTCCAACGTCTCAAATTTGCATTGCTTCTCAATGACATTATTCATGTTGGTGCTCAGGTCAAAAACCCATGTTATGAAACTGGAAACGCTCAAAAAGCTCCCAGAAGACTCACTTTCGCTCATCACGAAGAGAGATAATGGAGCATGCCTTAATAGTGTGGACACGACCGATTGCGAGAAGGCACGGAAGTCGCTGTACGGTAAGAAGATTTGGAGTAAGATTCCATATTGAAAATGAGGACCGCACAGTCATAACTCATGGGAATATCAGCTATGGCAAGGAAAATCCGCGACAGTGCGACGTTATTTTAAGCTCTTGACACGTTTATCTAACCGAACATCACCTATTTTGAACGTTTGCTATGGAGATTGCGAGACCGTATATATGTACTCAGCTGAGCTTGAAATTGAGCGGGGCTTCTGGCGGGGCGTCAAAATTGCGAAAAAACGCAATTTTGGCTTGGTGCTTCTGAAAAAGGTGACTAGGCGAGTTTTCCGGATTGGGCTAGTGCAGTGCTTGTTTAGAAGATAATCACAAAAAAGTTACTGCCCGAGTCCCAGGTCGATTGGTCCCATTAGAGCCGAGATCAGCCAGGTAGCCGTGGCATACCTGGTGCCGCTAAGCGATTAATAGATACTATTTCGAAAAAGATCACAAAAAAAGTTACTGCCTGAGTGCCAGGTCGATTGGTCCCGTTGAAGCCGAGAACGGGACTTCGTAAGTTCCATGTGCGAATCCTATGTATCGATCAGCCGGGTAGCCGTGGTATGCATGGTGCCGCAAAGCGTGGAACAATGAAAAAAAAAACGTCTTCGATAAGTTGCGGGGACCGCGAAATTCTCCAACTTGGGTGGGGAGGGGGACGCACCTCCGAAAGTCCGGTCACCAGGGCATGCCTTGCCCTGCTTCTGGGTCATCACATTCAACACCGTGAGAAGTGGGCGGTGCTGTGGGTTCATCAAGTGAAACATGTTCAGTTAGCGGAGTTCGAGGATCAGTGGGGAGAACACGTGTGAGCCTCCACTCCTGGAACAATGTGAAGAACGCATTTGGAAGCTATCATTACCACAAGCGCGCTCATGCCGATCATTTTTTCACAGGGCTACCGTAACCATTATCGAACAAAACATGATAACGAACGATAACACACGCTCATAACATGCGAGGTATAAAAGGGCAGAGGAGCGGTATGCATTCATTCACACACCGCTCTCTTCGAGAAGCCACTGGAAAGTGGCTGAGGAGGTCGAACTTGTGCAAACATGTTTGTTGGCTATTACGATGTGCTACGATTTTTAAAGGAGGGTTACGGTAGCTCTGCGGAAAAAAATGATCGGCATGAGCGTGCTTGTATCATTACCCGGTCATATCCTCTAGTCGAAGGCAGCATTACCGTAAATTTCGCTTTCAAGTCCCCAGTATGTCACTATCGAATCAGAACTCTGGTACTCTTTCTAAGGCAACGCAAAAAGATGCTAAGCGCTCAAAAATTGCTTTACTATCCCAGAACAGAGCCACATTTCTTTGAGTCTACGAACTGAAGAAAAGCCTGATATGTGGAACTGGTATCTTTCAATGTATTCAGGCGATCTATTCGAATTCTACTTTAAAAATTTCGATAGCGTTCTTCTGTGTATCCCTGACTAGGTAGTGTCACGAACACAAAATTGAGTGCTGAAAAATGGTGTTTTGATGTTTAAGATAAACAGGAAATACATCAGGTTTTCAAATTTTCCTTAGGCCTAGTGATGCATCGGCGTTTCGCTTTCACTGCTTTTCGTGTAATGTCTGCAATTGGTGATATTTCGAAATTGACCAATACAGCGGGATCCTGGGGCAGCGAAAAGCCGTTATACTACTAGGTCCTAAATGCATCTTAGTGAATCAAAAAAGGGCGATAGAGTTAACTTTTCGGAATCCAGAGGAATAACAAATTAAGCCCGATCATGGGGAGTTCTGGGCAGGGTAAGGCATGCCCTGTGGCCGTAGTCATGAAACCATGGGAGCATCCCGGAACGGTTTTCAGAACCAGCCGGTGTATGCGGCGGGCGAACTTTGGACCCTCCCGGGAGGCTGCCGTAGTTTCATAAATACTATAGTTGTGCTTTTTGACTAAACGGACCGAATGAATGAATGAATATATTCGACTTAAAAAATTTCGAATAAACGATTGAATGAATATATTCGACTTCAAAATTTTCGAATGAATGAATGAACAATATATTCGATTCTCTATTTCGAATGAATGAATATCGATAATCGAATAATTTCGGATAAATTATCTTAACTACGGAATTACCGAATTCAGAGTTCTACTGCTTTGAAGAGGCAGTTTTAAAACATGGCGTCGAAAGCTTTTGAACTGCTCAATATTTTCACTATTCCGCTTATGCAGGGTTCATGAGTGGCGGCACGCGAAGTCGATACGTACCGTTTCTACACTGGTAGCAGTCTGATGCCACCCACTTTGGCGTTCTGCGTACAACGCAACGCAACTAACGTCTTACGCCGAATAGGATTGTTTAACTGTTGAAAATAGCAAACATTCACGGCTCAGCTTACATTTCTGCACATAATAGGGAATGACTCAATTTTAGCGAGAGAAACTTGGGAAACAAGGTTATTGTTCTCGGAACACTTTAATATGGATGGAATTTCTTTATCAACTGTGATCCATGTTGTCGTGTATCGTTATCGTTGGGTACATAATTGTAACAATTTACCCCATTTACTACCGCTACCTGTTCTATATACTCTTTTTTATTCAGAAAGTGATGTTCGATTCAAACATATGAGTAAATCAGAAAAGTGTACTATCGGGGTTGCTTTGAAATTTTCGGAGCAATGTATGATAATTATATAACTTCCAAAAAGCTAAACCGATTTACTTGATCATCAATGATTAATTTAGTATTAGATCATTAATTATGACAACGCGCTCTGCGGGGTTGATTGAAATTATTTTTTTTCTATGTGCATTTTTAATATAGGTAGAGAAAAAGGTGTTTGAGATGTTACTAACAAGGGAAGTATACAAAGCGTAGGTCGGATCTGCCAAACGACCAGTATCGTTAGTATCTCTTGTGGCTCAATAGTAAAACTGCGCAGTATCCCGCCCCGAGCTGCAGGTTCCAAGAAGTTACAAGCTTAAAAAGATTGCTTTTTGTGCTTTTTGTACCATCCAAAAACGGCATTAATCTTTCGAAAATTCGGAAACGGACTTCATAATCGTGTTCAGCGCCCAAACCTACCCCCCTGAGCAAAGTTTGGGTGAAGACACATTTTCCACACTTTGTTCAGACTGACAGCGTTTTGGACTTGTACGGATTTTCGGTTGGGCGTTTATTTCTACTAATTGAGGGCTCTGGAAGCGTTTTAGAAAAATGTTCCAGAATTCTTAAACTTCTCCCAGGGGTTTTTTGGGGCGCTGATCACGATTCTGTGATTTATTAGTCGATTTTCAAAAGGTTTTGGCTAATTTCGTTCGAAGCTTCCCAACCGGGGAAAATTTCGAGAGGAAAACGCCACTTTCGAGATTTCCGGATTCCTACGATAGATGTGTATCATTTCATTTTCTGAGGGTTATTTGGAGTGCTAAACACGAATCTGGAGTCCATTTATTGATTTTCTGCAGATTACGGTGGGTATACGGTAGTTTGGACAAAATCTCAGATTTTATTCAAAATTTGTCTACGGGGGTTATTCGGGGTGGAGAGTACGAATTTAGCGTCCGTTTGTCGATTGTCAAAATACTAAGGTGGGTTTTGACCCCTAAATGACATGTTACCTACCGTAAGCTACAGTAAAGCTCAAAATGTCGACAAATGGTCTCCAGATTCGTGTTCATCACCCTAGATTACCCCTACTTACAATTTTTGAGCTAATTCCGAGAAAATTTTTTGAAACTCCAAAAAAATGCCTTGCCTTTTCGCGAGGCTTGAAAAATGCTCATAACTTTTTTGAACCTGCAGCTCGGGGCGGGATACTGCGCATTTTTACTATTGAGCCAGAAGAGATACTAACGATACTAGTCGTTTTCGCAGGTCTGACCTACGCTTTGTATACTTCCCTTGTAAGTAATTTCGAGATCGCAAGTTACCAGAGGTACGATTCTTCGAAGGCAGTGTCTACGACAAATCGCGGATGTTTAGCTTCTTACAGACTATGATGGAGCAAGAGCTTACTGTGCCAGCAGCGTTAGAAAGAACTGTAGAAAGTGACGAAAAACCTTTTTTCAGCCTAAGCAGAACCTCTTGTGTGACGTCCCATTTTTGAGATTGTAAAGATTGACCGGTGTAAAGGAAGGAAGTCTTCCATGCGATGACGTGATCCACCTTATCCACTGCTACTTAAAGGCAGTGTCCACGATAAAAATCGCTTTCGAGTTTCTACCAGAAAACGAAGGTTTAGAGTCTGACTGTTTCATCAGTGAAGAAAGAATCAAGAAAAACGCTACGGAACATCCCAAATCAGCTCTTCGTTTCGGAAGCCACATTTCAACGGTGGATCAGTTGCGCGGGCATGGGCCCGAACTAGACAGCATGCGCAAATGAATGCTAAAACTCAGCCGCGCTCGCGCTCCAATGCTAATGTAGAAGCGGACCAAACTGTTCCTTGGAAAACTCGACCGCGAGCGGAAGGGCTAGCGCGAGCGGACTTCGGAGCAGGGCTGTGCGGAACTGTTCCGTTTCCGATTCCGTTTCCGTATTTCCGGTACTTTTTGAGCTGTTCCGTTCCGTTTCCGTTTCCGAGTTTTGGGCCCGGAAACGGAAGAAAATAGTACTACAAGGTATACATTGGATCCGGCTCACTCATTTTCGGATATCCATCCGAATGAAGCGAAATTTTCATGATTCAAAATCCGATTCACCGAAAAACGTCAAAATCCGAATGATCCAAAATCCGAATCACCGAAAAAGTGTCAAAATCCGAATGATTCAGAATCCGATTCACCGAGAAAACGTCAAAATCCGAATGATCCAAAATCCGATTCACCGAAAAAAGCCAAAATCCGTTTGATTCAAAATCTGAATCACCGAAATGTGCCATGAGTCGGATAATGATTCGGATACCGAATATCCGAAAAATGTCATGATTCGGATCGGATAATGAGTCGGATATTGGTAGATTCGGCATGTCCTGTAACTCAAACAAGCGTATCTTATGTCACAACTCGACATTCCATTCTACAGTAGCCTTCACAGGTGCGTAGTTACCCTCTATAAAACGTCGTAATTCACATCATTCGAGGCGCGAGCGGCGCGCGAGACGCCTCGGCCTCCGTGTGCCCTACGCTCTCTCACTTTCTTTAACCTCCGATCCACACCAGCACGCGTAGGAACCAAGTGAATTTTGCCCTTTTATAGACTGTACACTGCATACATCCAATTGGCGCGCATCGTAAAATTTACGCCGCATTTTCTGCGCATCATCAGCGCAGATTTTGCGCATAATTAGCATTGATTCTCTTGGTTTGAGTTGTCTGTGCGACTTTTGTCCGTTTGTTCGATTGGAGAAAACAGTGAAATAGGGGAAATAATTATTTTTATAGAGAGTTTATGGACAGGTAGTAACAAAGTAACATCAACAAATAGAAAGAAACCAAGGCGGGACGGCAGAGACAAAAATGGTCCAAATCATTTCCACCGCGCGACGTTGCTGCCGTCGCTGCTAGCTCGCGCACTCTGAAAGCGCGGTCGCCTCCCTCGCACGGCACAGTTTGCGCTGCGTAGCACCCCCCCCCCCCACATCACTCACACCGTCACCGCGACAGCGAGTTTTGCTGCGACGCCACTCTGAAAGGCTCTTAGGGTTATGGTATAGTTTGCCGCTGTCATGACCGACAGGCATGCAATCTAGCACTGCGGGACCTGCATCGTAACAACGGCATCGGTCGTCGTAGGCACGATTATCGCGCGTCTGTCGCAGCGACGTGACGCGGAGGGCCGACATACTGCGAATGGGCTGAAGGCTGTCGCGGCCGAAGCTTGCAACGCGCTGCGATAGTGACAGGTTAAAAGGGTAGAAGCTCCGCGACCGGCGGTCGCTGTCGCTGTGCAGAGCGACGCGACAGTGTGTCGCAGAAATATACCATACCCCTTTTGGCGCATTGAGGGTTCGATTGCCTACCAAAACCATGTGTATTGATCGAACGGGCAATCCTTTGTTAAATGGATTAGACAGTAACTCACGGGTATTTACGAATTCGATGTGAAGGATCGATACTGTTTAGACAAATGCTATAACATTACTCTCACTTTGAAGAGATTGTGAAAGGTGATCACATCTGTTTGGTTTGCAAAGATTTCGCGATAAAGATGATTATCAATGAGTTTGTTTATCATAAAAAGGTATAAAAATCTCTTTCTTTGAGGATTTTCACCAGACTATCAATTTTCGATAAACTTTTTGAATTATACCACCTTGTATCCGACCGGATATCCGACTCGGATATTCGGATTCCGACTCACCGAAAAAAGGTCAAAATCCGAGTGATCCAAAATCCGAATCACCGAAAACGTAATTTTCGGATTGATCCGAGATCCGACTATCCGTTTCGCCTCTCTATCCGATTGACTCGGATTATCCGATCATGCTATTTTGAATCTATCCGTTTGGAGTCGGATATCCGCGACCTTTGATTTTTGAGTTATCCGAAATCCGAGTATCCGAATTTTTTTGATTCGGATCCAATGTATACTACAAGGTGAATGGTCACGCCTTCCCAGCGCACAAAGCCGCGGTACCTCTGCTATCATCACAGCGTGAGTCTAATCCTCATCGCTTGGATCGGTGTCCCGCTCCTTCCAACCGTCACACGGTATACGCCCCCCTCCTTCCACCAACGCACAGGACGATCCCAACGTGGGCTTGACCTTGGCGGCTACAGAAGGCATACTTTAGGCACTGTTGCGCGGGTAAGTGGTGTTATCTTGCAGTCGAACTGTGGTTATCTGTCTCATCTCATCACAGTTTGCTTTTACAACTCTTTATCAAAATTTTTTTCGAAGCGCTGAACTATTGGCTGATCATTACCCTTTCATGCATCAGTACCATACTTTGTTACAATCGAGTCGCCCGATTGAGGGACCAGAGAGGTAGAAACTTTTTCCTCTTCGTCTCTCTACCTACTCACGCACTCGCGGGTTATTCTTCAACGCCATAGAATTTGCACGCCATAGCCCCCAACTCCTCGTTTTCAGCAGCACGTGCTGCCAACGCAGAAGGTACGCAACAAAGGCATGATCTCGGTCCACTAGAAGAATTATTTTCTCGTGATGCGCAGCAAGTACCATTCTTCCAGCGTCCAAAATTGATATTCGGAAAATCGAGTACTTCAGATCACCTTCTGAGATCGGCCTCAAACGGACATATGCTCTCTCAACAATGGTGAATGCCATATGTATGTACCCGAAGCCGTCGTAGAACACCGATCGCACTGGAAAAATCAGTCGAAGGTAGAAACTCGACATCAGAGAGATCAGCAGCACTCTAGAAAAGAAGTTGCTCAAGCAGACTTGTTTGCAGCTCACTAGGAGAACCTGCAGCAGCAGCACGTCTTCCTTTCATGCTTTAAATCTATTTGTACTCGGCTTGCTTGCAGTTTTAGACCGTAGCCCCACTGGTGCTTGAGGGAATAGATTGAGATCACAAGCTACAGAAGTACATCTGCATGCCATGAGCAGCGACAGAAGCCTACCATTTAATCATACTATAATTTTTAGTTCACTTCCGTTTCCGTTTCCGGATTTCCGTTTCCGGCGATTTTCAGCCATTTTTCTTCCGTTTCCGTTTCCGAAAATCTTGAAAATGATTTCCGCACAGCCCTGCTTCGGAGCCGTATGGAGCTCTATCGGGCTCGTTTTTGTTCGTTCTGTTGACCCCAGTGCTCCAATAAGACCCTGAACTTTCGATTTCCGGCCAAAAACCGAGGACGAAGTTTATCGTGGACACTGCCTTTAAAGAAGCCATTAACTTTGCTGACCGGCTTGTTGTTCAAGCTTCTTTAGAAAGTTTGGAAGGCTGAGTGACCCGACGGGTTGACTGACGCGCGCGATTTTCACCCACTTTCCTATGGTTTTTCGTGATTCTCACTTCACTGTTTTTATCGTACGTCCCGAAGCTCACGTTGCTGTAATAAAAAAACTAGAGATTTTTAACTCGTGAACACTGCCTTAAGATACAATTTTTTCGTTTTCCGGTAATCACCATTTGACCAAATCATCTCTGGCACTAGCATCGGAAAAACGTCGATAATTAAAAGAAGAAGTCTTTTTGATTGCTTCCAATGAGAACAACACGATCACGAAGGTCTCACGAACATACATATTCTCGATGATTTTGTCATAAAAAGCGAGCCGCCGCATGGGCATGCGGCAGCCGCCGACGGCGGCCGCTGACACATTATTCCCTGACCAAGTCTAATTGGCTCGCGGCGCCGCGTTATCGATACGGTTGCATTGCATGCTGCCGCGCCTTTGCGCGGCGAGACACTGTTCGCCCCCTCACGAGCGGGCGTTTCGTTAGGCCGCGTTCAGAGTTCATTCGCGGCCTGACGCGATGTTATAATCAGCCTACACATCGATTACGCGACGTCGCGACGCGTCTCCGCTGGGTGTTCACAGTGAAGAGGCGCGATACGTTCACAATGACGCGCGATTCGCCTTCGCGCGACGACCATCGCGTCGCCTTGCAATGCAATCTTCGAAGTTTTTTCAGTGTTGTTTTACCGACACAACCAATTCTAACAATGAAGGGAATAAAATAACCATATCTAGGACCACATGCACTTGGAAGAACACAAAAACTGTTGGTATCGCTACAAAAATTTTTGTCGGTTGTTTAAGAGAGATTGCCTACATACCCAATCGCGCGCAGTCGCCCAGCGTGCGCGCAGTGTTTACACCTGAATACCTGCGCGCCGCGATCTTCGCGTCGCACTGACATGTACAATCGCGTAGCCCCGCGAAAACTCTGAACGCCGCCTTAGGGTGTGGGGCCTGAAGTCTCGCTCGCGCTGCACATGTGTGACGCCTTCTCCGCTAAAATCATACGAAGACATCAATAAACCGTATTTCCTGTTATTGAACACCCCCTCTATTTGAACCCCTCCCTCTAATTAAACCTCCCTTTCGATGGAGATTGAAAAATAGAACACCCACCTCCCCCTTCAATTGAATACCCATTACTACCGGATGTGAACTGCTACGTGCTGCTCGACATGTCGACACCCAAAACCTTGTCGACATTTACGAAGAAATTGATCTTGAGAACCTAAACAATGGCTTCACTGATGACGATTTCTCGGAGTTCGCCGAGTAATTCATTATTGTCCCATTTTGGTTTTCCTAAGAAACTTTGTTTGCCCATATTGACTCTTGAATTCTCGGTTGAAAATTAGATCCAGCCACTGTTTGAGCCCCTCTCTTCAATAGAACCCCCCCCCACCGCTTTTGGCTGAGGTTGGAAAATAAAACACTTGGGTGTCCAATTACAGGAAATACGGTACAGGGAGCGATTTAGCGCTATGTCAACTGGTCAACGTTTGTCAGTTGTTGCAGCCTGAGAGTAATTCCGCATCTCCTTCCGATTTTCGCACCCAATTTTATTTTTCTGAAATCGGAATTGGTGAGTGCCTTGCCTGCGTAATCATCCTGGGATCCACAGTAGTTCTGGTGCACTGGCCCTTCCAGAAATTTCTGTGTAGGATCCGGTAATGGCCGTGTAAGATTATTCGAATGCATTCGAAGATCGAATATGTTCGAATAATTGTCAGTGTCGATTGTCGATTTCGAATAATAATCGAATATGAGGTATTCTCGATGGTAGATTTCGAATAATAGTCGAATATGAGGTATTTTCGATAATCGATTTCGAATAATAATCGAATATCTGGTTTTTTCGATAGTCGATTTCGGATAACAATCGAGAATCAGGGTTTTTCGATTACTCGATTATCGAACAAATAATCGAATAATTTATTCGAATGTTTATTCGATTGCGAATATTCGAGCACAACTATAATAGATACGGCCATTGGTTACCGGCCCTTCGGAGGTGCGGCCCCCCCTCCACCCAAGTTTGGAAAATTTTGCGGCCCCCCTCCCCACTTATAAAGACGTTTTTTTCATTATTTCACGCTTTGCGGCACCATGCATGTCACGGCTACCCGGCTGATCGATACATAGGATTTGCACATGGAAGTTACGATATCCCGTTCTCGGCTTCAACGGGACCAATCGACCTGGCACTCAGGCAGTAACCTTTTGTTGTGATCTTTTTCTCCAAATAATATCGATTAATGGCTTAGCTTCACCAGGTATGCCACGGCTACCCGGCTGATCTCGGCTCTAATGCGACCAATCGACCTGGGACTCAAGCGGTAACTTTTTTTTTGATTCTCTTCCAAATAAGCAGTGCACCAGCCCAAGCCGGAAAACTCGCCTAGTCACCTTTTTCAGAAGCACTAAGTCAAAACTGCGTTTTTTCGCAACTTTGACGCCCAGGCAGACACATTCATCATCCTTGGTTCGGCTGCAGAAGGTATGCAGTTGAAACTAGGCTCAGTATAGGTCACTTTAAAACCGAAGCCACCCGTCTGGATTGATTTGCCGCCGAGCGGCGCCTCGGTTTCCGAGCTGTTTTTTCGACCCCTGGTAACCGACGTCCCGTTCTGGGCTCTAATGGGACCAATCGACCTGGGACTCGGGCAATAACTTTTTTTTGTGATTCTCTTCCAAATAAGCACTGCACCAGCTCAAGCCGTAAAACTCGCCTAGTCACCTTTCTCAGATATGTCAGTTTCGAAAACCTTACACTCATCATGTTGAAATAATGAGAAGCCAATTATCTTGCCTCTCGAACTCGCTTTACGTTCTCACTGAGGTCGAAAAGCTAGAAATAGCATATATGAAGTTGGCAAAAAAAAATTAGCTTATTTGTGATTGCTTATTAAAGAGCGAATGAACTGGATTAATTGCACAGATCCTGGAAGGCTAAAAGGGCAAGCAGGAATGTAGACTTTCCTTTCACCGACCACTGAAGGGGACACTTTGGGTCCTATATCGCAAATAAATCCTTTGTGAGCAGTCTTACTATTACAGAACAAGGCCCGGGAACTCCAAACGCTTGCGAGTCTCCCACGATCTATGAGGTCAACTCGTGGACGAGTTGTCCCAACGACGACAATAGGCCAGACGATGATGGCTTCCATTTATTGAACTCGCCACAACATTTTCCGCATTAAAATCATGCCGCTTCTCCTCCGCAATCACTTTCACAGGACTCGGCGTCTCCACATCAACACTCTCCTGCTCATCTTCCGCAAACACCTACACACGACCCTGAGTCTCCAAATCAAGATCCTACTCCAGACACAACTACACGCCACATCACCGCTGCTACACAAGCGGCTCCTGTGGTAGTGGATCCCAATCAGCTCTTAAAAATGATTGATAATGCTTTTTGTAAAGCTATGGCGAGGACTGAAAGCAAAGTAGATGCCCACTCTGCGCGCGACGACAGACATTTCGGAGTTCTCGAAAACTTGGGTGTTAATATGTTGGGATCAATTCGAGAAAAAAAAAACGAGGTGGCCGATGAGGAAATCGAAATTATCAAAATGGACGTCGCAAAACGTTACGGAATATACCGCGATAACAACGAGGACCTGCGCTTCCGATCGCGGCTACAACGCATACGTGTTAGGAACATTCCATTTTTGAATGTGCTCATAGAAGCCGTGGTTAAACACTACAATTTACTGGAGTACTGAAAGGACAAGAGCCGCCCTGAGGCTGGCTTATTTCGCTGCAAGCTTTGCGATAATCGTCGCAGTGTACAAAAAACGTTGAGGATTTACCACATGAGAGTGATGCTCATGTTGAAATGGATTCAAACGGAGAAGAGGTTTACGACCCTACTTCAAATTTCGATTTGTGTGCACAATACGGAAGTGCAAACTGAGGCTCCACATCCTTCAACTTCAACTCAATCAGAAAGATTACTGATAGGTAGCAAAAGGACTCACACCGGTCGCATCATCGCAGAGCAACCAACCAAGGACGTCGATAAAAATTATCTCGTGTATAACGTCGTGTATTGTCTCAAAAGACTAATTTATGACTACGTCGACCCGAAAGCAGGCATAAATATGTGGCGACAAACTCTCAGGCGGCATAATTTGCGTGGCCAGTACAAAGTAATCCACGATAGATTCTTGGACCACCAGAACAACGAACTGAAGTAAACAACAGGAGCTACAATTACATCAACTGCTACACCGTACCCGATAGCCAAGGAGGGATTTTCTTTGGCCAACCAATTTCCACTCCTTATAACAACAATGAAGACGGGAGCGCTTGCTTCGGAAGCTCATTAAGACGCAAGAAGTGCTACACGTATGATCAAGCAGTTCGCCATTAATATGAAATACGATCTCTTCAAATATGTCATCGAAAACGACTTGCCCATATTTATTCTAACGGATGGTACCACAGCTCATGGAGTGAATTGTATTGTTTCTGCTGAGAACTGTATCTCCCGTCAATCGTCCTATGACCTTTAATCTCGCCCTCGTAGATGTCGAAAATGAATCTGGAGAAGACATTTTACATGCCCTATGAAAGCATTTGATTGGATTGACCCCCTGGGCACAGCAGCCTGGTCTCTCTATGACCTCATGGAGTTTCGTTATGAGTCTTCTGATTTCACTCTTCAAGGCAGTGTTCACGATAATCTTCAATTTTGAGATTATTCGCTATATTGATTAAGTGGCCTCCGGGTAGAACTAAAATGACGTAGAATTGGAGAAAAACGCACCGGAAGTACACGAAATCCTTAAAGGCAGCAGACACTCTCAAAAATGATATCAATTTTATGGATTAAACTGAAGGTCTGAAGCTGTTAGTATTCAGAAATAACGAAAAAGACGAAAACACGTCGACGGAAATTAAGATATAACGGTACGTTCTATATTGGCCCAGAAATGGACGAGTTGTACGGCACTGGCTGAAATAGGGGAGCTAGCAACAAATTTGTTGGGATAACGGCGCTAATGCACTCGTACGGCCCTTTCTGGAACGCTTACGCCGTTAGAAGCCTAGAAAGTTATCTAAAGTGGCCGCAATCGAGCATTGAATACCTGTATGTAGGGGCGGAGCCCGTATCGATGGGCGGAGCAAGGATGATTTCGTGACTGACTACGGCTCAAATACGGTCATTTGGACTCGTTTTTAACGCTTGCAACTTTGTGAGGGCTCTTCTAGGGCCTGCACTACCCCACTAATGTAGTTATCTCAACAACTTTTTCGAGCGTGTCTGCTGCCTTTAAAGGCGGCAGATAGAAAGAACCGTTATATCTTCATTTTAGTCGATTTTTTCCCAGTTTTTTCGTCATTTCTGATTATTAACTTATGACCTTCGATTCATTTCATAAAATTGATATCATTTTCGAGCGTGTATGCTGCCTTTAAGTACTTAAGTACCGCCTCTTAAAGGCGGTGTTCACGATAGAAATCGTTTTTCTGTTTCCCCACCTGTCTTGAAAACGGCCCCATGCTGATTCCAATGATGTCTCTGAAATCGTACAAGACCTTCTGGGAACGGACTTATAGCCCCTCAAAAATTGAGCTAGGGAAGCTTTGTGGACGAGTTGTCCGAGGCTTGTAACTTCTGCCTTTTGCAGCCGATGTATGCGAGCTGACCTGAGTCAAGAGAGAAGTTGAGAATGAAGGGAAGAACGGGGCTAATGATTGAAAATCATCGCTCATCTCACGATCTCGAGCATTCATTTGTTCACGTCGGTGGGCGTGTGATGCGCTTTTGGGGTTTTCATTGCGCTCGTAGTTGCAACTTCGGGCTCTTTTGGGGCTCTTCCTGGCTCGTTTTAATGCGTTCTTTCGACGTCAACGTTACAGTGTGCCCCTCCACTACCCATTTCTAGTGGAAACTGAAACACATTTTTTATCGAGAACACTGCCTTTAAAGGCACAGTCCAACTTCAGTGGTAATTTTTGATATTATGGTCCGGTCGCCGTCTATAGCAACCCTGCCAAGCGCGAAGGCTAGGAAAAAGTCGACCACGCCCCCTCGAAAGAAAAAATGGGTAACGCCCGCTGGCAGGTTTCCGACCTCAATAGGGAAAAGATGCGCGAATGATTTTATTCGAAATCTATGTTCTTCCTTTTGTTTTCGGTCTGGCTTTATATTGTGACCTGCTTCAGAATGATTGCTGCGAATAACAAGAAAATACAGGCTCGAGACAACTCGTCCGCGAACTTCTAGCGGTCCAAAATTAAAATTTTTGAGGAGCCGTAACTCCGTAGTGTGTTCTTAGCGATTCTAGAGACATCATTGTGGTCAGCGTAAAATTTTCTCCAAGATAGGCAGAAAAACGAAAAATCGATTCTGAGGTTGGACTGTGCCTTTAAGTATCACAGGAAGTGTTTGTTGTGACAGCGAAATCTTTTGTGGACCCGTCCTTTGCAATTCTCTACTCTTTATTGCTCTGTTCTGTCCTTAGGGCCCTAACTAATTCTGTTTTGCATAAAATATTCTTCGATGCTCAATTGACCCAATTTTCCACCGGTGACAACCACCATGTACATGTTCATCCAACCGGACAACTAGTCCATGTTGGATGAATAATGTCACTGAAATACGACGTTTTAATGCGTTTCTCGCCGTTTCTTCGTAATTTTGGTAACACTTGAAGGCCAACGCATTGTTTTATGCAAAAAAAAAACTCGGGGAGGAAAATCATCGTGAACGCTGCCTTCAAAGGCAGGGTCCGGGCAGAATTTCGGTTCTGAGATTTCCGCTAAATCTGTGCCCATGATACACGTAGTGCGAAGGAACATGCGAAAACTGCGTTAAATCCGGTCTTCTTCAAGCTATTCCAGCCACTTCCGTTAGCCGATGATTCAGAAAAGTCAGAAAAGTGTGGCCATCGTCCATATTTTAGCGGCTGTCCACGCATTCTTCAAAAGTGCTGTGTAATTATAGGTCATTCCAGCCATGATTATCATGCTGTGAATACCGTAATCCCTGACTTTCATTCTGTTTTCTCCAGAAATACGCACTTAGAGTTTGTGTAAATTTTGGACGGTGCCCAGCTAGACCAGCCCAATCTATCTACCCCGAATTTCGGTGGTGTCAAAATCTGACCGGACCTTGCTTTTAGGCGATTGAGCTTCAGTGATGACGGGTCGGATGCAAGGCTTCTATGGATTGATGAAGGCTCAAATCAGAAACAGAGTATGGGGACATACAAAGGAATGATCTCGTTCTCTTAGTTTGCGGAGCTCCTAAGTTGAACCTGGTGATTACCGCGCAAAAAGGGTATGACATTAACCTCCCTCAAGCCTTGGTGATAGAAATGCACTACTCATTCGGTTCTCCAATGAGAAGTCGTGGAAGATCCACCTACCGATCTGTTGCGAAGAAAATGAATTTTTGATTCCACCAAATGACGATGCTGCACCGTGTACGCTGGGCTGCCAGTTTGCAGCCATCTGTCCAGAATATTCTCAGCAGCTATCCTGTACTACTTGAAAATCTGAGAAGACTTCATTTAAATCTTGATGCTACTACGAAAATGCAAAATCGCGCCAAGGTAGCCTTTTGGGTGAAGACAGATGCTCGAACATTCATCGTACCGCAACATGTGAACGCTACACTCCATCATTTGGCCTCCGTTTCTGAAGCTGCTCGAAACGAAGAGAGTCCATTTGTGGACTTCGTTTCTCGCTGGCGACGTCTCAATGCTGAATTCGAAGGGAGCGGAATGAGGACAGAAGTAAATACCTATTTGATAGAGAGTGGCATTCTAAAGTCACTAGGAGGTAGCGGAAGAGCAGAAAAACTCATTCCTGACTACTTTCTGAACTATCATCCTTGCTTGGACGCACCTGATACATTGCAGCGCACCCAGCAGTTCAAGATGGCCTGTTACGATAATTTACTCTGTTCCCTTGCGCGCTTGTGCGGAGCGAGGGCAGAGAGAGCGAAAAAGTGTGGGAGAAGGAGACGCAGCGTACGCGCGCAGACGCACGCGATAAACGGAAATAAATTTCACTCGGAAACAGAGGATAACTGAAGTCATTATCAATTGTTCATTATCTTTAATAGAACCTGCCCAACTTTCTATGAGTTATTTTGGGAATAAATTTTGAGCTTCGCTATTTTTCTGATCTACTAAGTCCCTACAGCTTTTGCATGGCGACCGGCCGAGGGCCTGCGCCCCCCCCCCCCTCCCCTCCTAGAGCCCAGAGTTGCGGACCCCCCTGGTTACCGCAACCGAGGGTGCTTTACCCTGGTTCTGGGGGGGGGGGGGCTGAACATGTCTACGAGGGTTTTCTCCGTTCTTGTAAATTTGCCTAGTGTTTCGTCATCATATTATCGCCTCAGAAAAAGATTCCGTAAAAACGAGATCCTCAGCCGGACCGCGGTTATATTAATTCCCGCATTCTCCGTCCAGAATATTGGCGGAGTACGTGTTTGTGGTTTGATACCTTGATTTCGTGTTTGTATTTCATTGGTCCTTCACGTTGGCCAGCGTCATCGAGGTGTTGAGGCGTACCTACACTGAGAGTTTTGGTCGAGAAATAGCCGAGAAATAGCCGCTAAATGGTGCTCACCGCGAAATAGCCGCCAAATAATGCTGGCCGCGAAACAGCCGCTAAATAATGCTGTACAGGGAAGTATATGGCGCATTTCGGATGATTCAGATGTAAACACCTCCGTCGGTTCAATTACCCAAGTTTGAGGTACTTGGACCTCGTCCAGCCTCTGGATGCCCCGCCCAACCGCTGGCGGCCCCGGATGGTGGCTCGGCGAGCCGGCGACGGTTGCGTCTTGGTTACTTCTCGTAATTTCGCATTTATATCTCGTCTACTTCTTGCCCTTCCCGTGAAAATTCGAGAATTAGCCGCGAAATAGCTGGGAAATAGCCCGCCAGGAGCCGCTGCGGACCCTGGTGGGCTGTTTCTCGGCTATTTCTTGGCGAAAACACCCGCGGTAGATGTTTTTTTACAGGGTCAATGAAGGGTCTATAAACTGTCCATGTCAGGATAGCAGCTTTATGCGACCTTAACCACTCCAGCGTTAGTCGGTTAACGTTGGTAGTGGTGTTGCTTTGCTGGAAGCAATTGTCTCCACGGGCTGGAAATGCCTCATTGGATGGGCGATGGGATTTGATTGTGGTCATGTAGTCAGCTCAGTCCACTTCTATTCACGAGAACACTAGTCGCAAAGTTGATTTGGTAGCGATGGCGCGTCACACTATAGTTCTTCATACACCTGAATTGCGCTGATTGAGGAGTATTAGTTCAGCACGGCTGTCATGCTTTTATTAGCTGGAGCCATCTGAATCAACCAGGATGAATTTATGTCATTGGAGGAGACGATAATAACATTCCTTTTCTCTGCATGAGAACCATTCGTCTTGAGTTCAGTGATAGATTTAGTCTGATGAATGAACGGTTGTGCGTCGGTAGATCGCCGCGCGCGAATCGAAACCTCGTTGGCCAGTGATGCCAACAACACCGCACGGCCGGCCGCCTGGTCCATGCGTCAGAGTAAATCGAATACGGAAACCATATGTATAGAGTGAAATCGTCCAGTCTTCAAAAACCTCTGACTGAGACACACCTGGCAGATTCGGACCTCGCTAGTATTTTAACAGCGATGAGCTTTGGTGATTACATGACAAATCTACAGACCAATCTGCTACCTAATCGGGCATTTCCGGCTCGAGAAGGCAATGTCTTCCAACAAGGCACCAACCATCGCGATATTGGCTAAGGTCGCGTAAAGCTGTCACCTTGAATTGGACAAATCGCACACTCGTCATCAGCCTCAATGTCAAGCGGGGCTGCATCGCAACACAACCGCTGGTTAGGGGGATCGTAAAAATTTTGGCGCAAAACAGAAATTTTGATTTAGGAGGATGGTACTAATTTTGGCCCGAAAATTAAAATTTGGGTGGGAGATCGTAGAATTTTTCGAAATTTTGGGTCACTAAGGGAAGAGGGTCGTAGCTGTGCTGAGGTTCGACGCAAAGGCTCGCTGGACCCTGATCAGCCCTGTGGAAAACAGGGTAAGGCGTAGCGATGTGATCGGCCAGTGAAAGGTGCGGCCCCCCCTCCTCCAGCTTTGGATCCGGTGCGGCCCCCATCCCACCGAGGTTGTAACTTTAGACACTTGTGCGAACCAATTTGAGAGTCTCTTCCGAACAATGCTTCCAAACCATTTTTCAGCAAAAACGAACGTTATAGATCAAGTCACACCGGTCGTAATCGGCTCAAAATGGTCGGATCGACCTGGGACTCGGCCGACAGCTTTTTTTTGATGGTCCGCTTCAAAATTAACACTGCAACAGCGTAATCCAGAAAAATTATTTTTTCGACATCCCCTGACGTGTAAGTCTAAACAACGGTTTTTTGCTTTTTCAGCGCCCCGAATGACACACCCATAGTCGACTGCTTGGCTTCTGAAAGGAGTAACTAAGTAGTTTTCTCACTTTTCTATCTGATAAAGCTTTGAATGCTGATCTAGAGGCCTTCATCGCAAAAATCACACGGTGTGATGAGGCCTGTTTTTAAGGCTCAAATCACACCGTCATATCTACAGCCGTCACACCGGTCGTAATCGGCTCTAAATGGTCGGATCGACCTTGGACTCGGCCGACAGCTTTTTTTGATGGTCCCCTTCAAAATGAACACTGCAACAGCCTAATCCAGAAAAATTATTTTTTCGACATCCCCTGACGTGTAAGCCCAAACAGCGGTTTTTTGCTTTCTCAGATCGAAACATGTCAGATTTCTCTTATGATGACCGCCTGATCGGTTCACAATGAGGGATTTTTATGTGGAAACAAACAATTTTTGATTGATTTCGGGTATTGACTCAGTTATTTCGCATCACTTTTTTTACTCGTTGAAAGCTGTTCAAAAATGGCATTAAACTGAATTCGTAGGACTCTGATACAAGTTATGGCTATGTGGCGCTTTGTGCGCGCGAAATGGCCGCAAATCGCCGGTTTCGCGAAAAAATCTGCTCGGTACGGTAGGAGGGAAAGGGCCTGCGGCCCCCCCTACCCGGCGTCTGAGGCTGCGGCCCCCTCTGTGATCGTCACACCGTACGCCAGAGCCTGGTGGAAAACCTAAACCTCAACGTGTAAGGAAATTTCATGATTAGATGCCCAGGTTTCCCCCGTTTTGGATGATTATCACAAACGATGAAATTTGTGTTAGTATTGGACCTCAGCGCTAGAAACATGGCTGCAAGTACTCAGAAACTCAACGGGTCCTACAGCGTATTTCTGTCGGGTCGAACCCCTTTCCGTTTTCGCCCCTCACTTCTTCCAACTGAGACGACGTAGGGGAGAAGTAAAATTTTATCTCCCCCCATGTCTTCTCTCTTGGGACTACGTGGAGGAACAATGCTAGACGGTCCGACCCGCCAAAAATCTGGAATGGACCCCGTTCGAGCTGGGGTCGGACCCGGCGAATGTCTGAGTACGCCTCAACTAACCCTCGATGTTGTTGGGCCACGTTTAGGACTAATGAGCTAGATAGAGTTCGTGTTGTTATGATTCGACACAACGAGGACTGATTTTTGTGAGTGATCTTATAGTTACGAAGCTGTGTTTTATTCACTAAAACGTTGCACAACACGAATCAAACCACCAACTAACAACTCCGCTATCGTTTTGATAGTAGAAGTCGAATGCTGTAACCATGAGTTGATTGAAGTTCTCGTTTTTTTTTTCCGGGAATACTATTTATGGGGTGATCTTGTGGTTGTAAAATACGCTGTACAGTGCGTTTCAAAACTAGAAAGATACCATGTTCTTCTGAAGCTCCCAAACTCACAATTGTATTGAGAAAAACCAAGTTCCAGTATTTGAGTACATTCCGTACTTGTTATCTTTCATAATCATAACATTCCTTCTAGTTTGTACCACATTTTTTTTAGATTTTTTTTCGATTGCTTACTGTTTCGAAACTTTAAAGGAACAAAAGGAATAGTTGTTGTCTCTGACGGTATCACCGGTGTCGTTCGCGCATCCTGCAACTAAGCACGTTTCTTTCTATTCACTATAGTTGGCCGTGATTGATGCCCTCTTCCGATGATCAAGATCAAGGGGGTGTGCTGAAAGCAGGGTACTGCACGAGGTGTGGGCCGGCCAGTTCTGCGCAGACCCCCCCCTTATATTGGCAATTTCGCTCAGACCCCCCAGGATCATTAGTAGGTCAATTTTGGACCGTTTTCTCCCACCCCCACCGAGAGCTGGTGTGTCCAAATTGTTTATCCAGCAGGTTTACATACCTCTAACGTTTCACTGCAGTAAAATTTCTCTTGTCGTATTTGAATGGTAAGTATAAAATTGTCAAATGGTTAAAAAACCAAAGTTGACAGCTGGAAGCCAATGCTTTGCGAAAAAATTCGGATGTTTTAGAGGACGAGAGCACAAGCAGCGCTTATTGCATTTGTGTAGACAAGAGCTGAAAGTGCAAAAGTTTATGTAACTGGTAACAGCTTGTGGTGTGTAATAAAATGCGGATGTTTGAAAGAGGGTTTGATATCACCGGAAGTCCTTATTCCTTTACGAGTCACGAGAGTAGGATATTCGAGTCAAGCGTGATTGTTTTATAAAGTATACCAACTTTGACCGTCCAAGATGGACGCTGAAGGGCGCTTCACTGTTGGGGCCCACACCTTTCTCAGGTGTGGTCCCGCCGGAAGTCGACAATTTTGAAAACTAGGAGTTAAGAGAGTAGGATATTTGAGTCCGGCGTGATCGAATTACTTTATATACAATCTTTCACCATCTAAGATGGACGTAGAAGACCGCTACAGTATGAGGGCTCACACCTTTCTCAGGTGTGGTCTCGCCGGAAATTGATAATTTTGAAAACTAGGAGTTATGAGTGTAGGATATTTGAGTCCGGCGTGATCGATTTGCCCTGCATACTTGCTTTGACAATCTGAGATGGACATAGAAGACGCTACATAGATGGCGGGAGACGGTGAAAAAAAAATCGTCCAAGTCGTCAAAAAAGTAGGGTTTTTGAAGCGTTATAGGTTAAGTGCTGTGTTTACGATGATTTTCGTCCCAGAGTTTTTTTTATATGAAAAACAATGCGTTGACCTCCAAGTGTTACCAAAATTACGAAGAAACGGCGAGAAACGCATTAAAACGTCGTATTTCAGTGACATTATTCTATAGCATGGACTGTTGTCCGGTTGGATGAACATGTCCATGGTGCTTGTCACCGGTGGGAAGCAGGATTAGTTCGGGCCCTAAGGAGCGAACGGAGCAATAGAGAGTACAGAATTGCAAAGGACAGGTCCACAAAAGATTTCATTGTCACAACAAACACTTCCTGTGATATATAAGAGGCAGGTGATACTTACGGATTCCGTGTACTTCTGGTGCGTTTCTCTCAATTTCTACGTCATTCTAGTTCTACCCGGGGGCCCCTCAATCAATGCAGCGAATAATCTCAGAATTGAAGATTATCGTGAACACTGCCTTTAACCTGGCTATGAGCTTGGTATGATTGACCCTGTCGAGAGCTTTGGAAAAGTCTAGGTACTATACTTTGGTATTTGAAGATTTTTTTCGAATGAATGAATGATTCGAATATTGAATTTTCGGAATTTCCGAATGAATGACCGTTTGGAACCTTACGCACCCCTAGAGGAAGTATTTGAAGAAAATTTACTAGGTGTGGGTTCTTCTTTAAAATGCACTGAGGGCCCACAGCTGGGCCCACACCTTAGTACTGAGAAAACGCGAAAAATTATGCAGAACCCACACCTAGAAAATTTCTTCAGAGGCCTTCTCCAGCGGTGCGGAAGGTCCTAAAGGGTAGGGTCCGGAGCGTGTCTTCTTAAAGCTAGGATAATTCCGGGTCCCTGATTTGTAACTTAAGTTACAGCTGTTTTAAAACCAAACTATGTGTTAGTGGACTTACAGGGACCACTTCGAACGAAAAATGAAGTTTTGAAAAACGGTCTTCTGAGTGTTGTAGAGGGCGTAAAAATAAACAATTCAAGATTTTAAAATTTCACTCAGTCCTCACGGGTAGATAAAAAAAAACCCAAACTATGGGTTGCGGTAGGTAAAATGCCATTCAATGCACCCTAACCTGACGAAATCCGCTAAAAAACAGGAAACGAACCTTAGATTCGTGTTCAGCGCCCCAAATTACCACCTGGGACGGAGTTTTGGCGAAAAAAATTCGACCTCTGAACCCCCAAAAATGGCATTGAGCTTATTACCTCGTGGGGCTCTAAAAGGCGAAAAAAAAATTTATGACTGAAACTTTGCTATCGGAGGTTATTTCAAATGCTCATAACGAATCTGAGGTCAGTTTCTCGACTTTCGACAGATTGCGGTAGATTACGGTGGGTATATCGTAGTTGGGTCAAAGTCTCAGATTTGACTCAAAATTTCTGAACGGGGGTTATTCGGGGGGGGGGGTGCTGAATACGAATTTGATGTTTGTTTGTCAATTTTTAAATTATTAAGTAGGTTTAGGCCCTCTATGTCATGACAACTATCGTAATCTACAGTAAATCTCAAAATTTCGGCAAACGATCTCTGGATTCGCGTTCAGCACCCTAGATTACCCCTACATACAAGTTTTGAGCCGAATCCGGAAATTTTTTCCAAACCACCCTAAAAATTCCCTTATGGAGATAGCCTTGCCTTGCCGCGAGGCTTGGAAAAACGCCTGTAACTTTTTTTCAGAGTGGTTTCTTTTTTTCTCTCAGAGAAGCTGCGAAGAGCATAATCGAATTCTGCGTCCAAAATGGTTCCAGAAAACTAGATTTAATCCAGAATGATCAGGCTGAATAAAAGTAGTTCTCTTGTAAAGTGCGTTTTTGAAAGAGTGGTTCTGTTCTACTTAAAATTTTGGAATTCATAATGAAACACTCGTCTTGAGTCTTCGAGTCATGCGCTAAAGTATTAGGTTGCTTCAATGGATTTTGTAGTTTAGGTAAACCCACTTCTGTTTACAACAATTATTTCTGTAGGAAAAGAGATTGGTCATTGATCAAGGAACAAGTCCACGAAGTCTCATTTTGTCCGAACTTTTTTCCAGCGTCATATATCAAAATAAGTTCCCTAAAGTGGTTCTCCGAATTAAGGACGATTTTTCTGTGTCATATGTTTGGGAGAAGGGTAAGGGTGTTCTTGATATTCTAGCAATTGTTGAAACCTCGGAATTTCCATAGTTTCTAACATAGATGTGAACCGTTCTCCGTTGATATCACGTTACCTCTGCGATATAAGAAAAGAGGTATAAAACACAAGAGACACTGTTAAAACTCAAAACAAGTAAGGCGAACACATAGAAATGTCATTACTATCAGCCATAATGCAGTAAAGATCCAACAGTATTCGAACCATCTTTCAATTGCTTCGTAATCCAACGCCTAACCGGCTGAGCCATGGTGTGATGCCAGCCCTCCCTAACTATCACATTACAACGATCGGTGGTTTGCATGCAACGAGCATTGTTCAGGGGATCGATGAACAAGTCATAACTCGAGAACCTAGCTAGATTTCATCTTCAAAATTTTTGGAGAACTTTTTTCAGATGATTTCAAGGCCACAGTATAGCTCACATTTGTGCTACGTCCTCCCAATCCAACGTTCTGGTTTCTTTCTTTTTTTGATCGTTTTTGATCTACTCGTGAGGACTGAGTGAAATTTTAAAATCTCAAATTGTTTCTTTCTAACTCCTCTACAATCCCCAGGAGACCGTTTTTCAAAGCACCGTTTTTCGTTCGAAGTGGTCCCTTGTTAGCAGTTTTTTCATCGTCTCCCGCTATCTATGTAGCGGTCTTCGGCGTTACTCTGAAACGGCGGAAGTTGGCATCTTTGGTAAATCAACTACGCTGAACTCATATATCCTACTCCAGTGACACCTATGTAGTTTTCAAAATTATCGATTTCCGGCAGGACCACACCAGAGAAAGATGTGATCCCATATACTGTAGCGGTCTTCAGCGTTCATCTGAGATGGTGAAACTTTGTATCCAGGATAAATCGACCACGCTGGATTCAAGTATCTTATTCTCATGACTCTTAGTTTTCGAAATTGTCGACTTCCTGTGGGACCACACCTTTTTTCATCGTATCCCGCTATCTATGTAGCGGTGTTGATCTGATATGGCGAAAATGGGACAGGAGCTCTCTCTCTACACACCGAGGGAGGAGTTGTATTGCCTTTTGCGGCTCTAATTCCACTCGGGACCAATTCGCTTGCATTGAGTAGCGTGACGTTCCGAACTGCAAAAACAGTACAACTCCTCCCTCTGTGTGTACAGAGCCCCTGACCCGGTGAAAGTGAGTATATAGGGTGAATGACCCCGCTCAACTCAAATATCAACTTTCGTGACTCATAGAAATCATTTCTAGGAGTCATTTAGCATTTAGTAGTCAAACTGCTTTGGACTTTTTACATGGGGGGATTCATATGTATTGACTATTATTCTCAGAAGACCTTTACTTCACCCTAAATTTCCTAATTTGACTCCGCGACTCGTATATCAGTTAAATCAGCCTTTTAGTTAAATTGCAATCTATATTTGAAATCTACGTGAAAAACTCCTCCTAAAGGTTTTCACTCACAAAGACGTTGGTTCAATTGGTCTTCGTCCAAAGATCAGACCCACCGTTTCCACCCCTCCGTAGCTCAGACCCCCCCCTGTGCGGCCGCGCCGAACCCGGGCTGGAAGAACCTGGAAATTTCAATGGAGAAACTGCTTCGCAAATGAGGTGTTCCACCATTTGCACTATCACCCATGTATAATAGGCTGCATATAAGACCGCGAATACCGGAACGGGACCGAGAATGCTGTCATCAAGGCGAAAACTGCTGAGAAGTGGGTGCTAGTCGAGCAAAACGATCAGCTCCGCACAGGTTCTTGCCGATCTCTAGCACGATCTCTAGCCAGAATTTCAAGTCCATAATATTTCACTTCTCGGTAAGCCGACATATATTCCGGACAGTAATCCAATTAAACGTGTCTGAGGTGTTTTAGCTAGACAGATTTGTACAGGTCAGAAGCACTACAGAACCACTGATGAGCTCAAAAGCTCGATTGTTGACTGTAGGGAGAGTCGGACGATGGTTCATATGGAAAATGTTTAATTCCATGTGTAACCTTGTTTCTGAAGTTATTGTCACAGTGGAGGACCGATAACATTTTAATTTTCTGTGAAAAGCCACTTATTCACAGCTCTACTATCATATAGACAAGCTTATTTATATAAAGTTCTGAGACTGTGTGTAAACGGATTTGGCTCTACTAACATCTCACACATACTAACGGCCAACCATGCCAAGATTCACAGAAAGTCGTACATGGAATATGTGTGTAAACAAATTTTTTTAAAAGTTGCTAAAATAGATCTTGCGAGGGATTCTGTTGTGGACTAATGGAGTCCTTAAAGACACAGTCCAACCTCGGAATCGATTTTTCGTTCTTCTGCCTATCTTGGAGAAATTTCGCGCTGATCACAATGGTGTCTCTAGAAGAACTCACTACCTCAGAACTCACTACGAGCGGAGTTACGGCTCCTCAAAAATCTCAATTTTGGACGGCTAGAAGTTCGCGGACGAGTTGTCTGTCTCGAGCCTGTATTTTCTCGTTGTTCGCAGCCATCGTTCTGAAGCAGGCCGCATTATAAAGCCAGACCGAAAACAAATCGAAGAACTGAACATAGTAATTTGAAATCTTTCGCGCGTCTCTTCCCTATTGAGGTCGGAAACCTGGCAGTGGGCGTTACCCATTTTTTCTTCCAAGGTGGCGTGGCCGGCTTTTTCCTGGCTTTTTCTCGCTTATTTGAGCGAATTGAGATTTCGCGCTTGGCAGGGTTGCTATAGGCGGCGACCGGACCATAATATCAAAAATTACCTCTGAGGTTGGACTGTGCCTTTAAAGGCAGTGTGCACGATAAATTTAACTTCCGATATCTCCACGGCTTACGGAGGGTCTGGTGCCCTATATAGCAAGGCATGCTTAAAAAGGACGCGAAAGACGCGTTTTTGAGCCAAAATAGGCCCTCCCTTGTTTACGTTGATTTTTGAGCGTGGAGGAATTGACCGCTAGAAGGATGATGCCTATCAGTGCAATGAAGCGATCAGCTCACTTATCAGCACTTCCTTCACTTGATCATTCCTATAATCCGAGTCTTCATTTGTTCTTTTCGAGGGGCGGATCTGGGGCACCAGGCGTGTCTGGGGCTCCAAAACGCTTGTTTGCAGCCGTGATTTTGCCGCTCTTGGCTCGTTTTCTACCTTTCTTTCGACACTGGGAGCCTAGGATCCTTCCCGCCTATCATTTCTCTGTGGAAAGTCAACAAGGATGATCATCGTGAACGCTGCCATCAACAGAATCCCTCAATTGGTCTATTTTAGCAACTTTTCAAAAGAAAATTCTTGCGTTATACACTGTTTCAAAACTATGTATAAATGTGCTTGCCTATACGATTGTATGTAGAACTGTGAATAAGTGGTTTTTCACAGAATTTTAAAGTTAGGGTATACGGAAGGAAACAACTTGCCGGATAAGCAGAAAGATGCTCGCAGTATTCTATTGGTTTTTTATCCTAAGAAGATAGGGTGCATATACAGTTTTGAAACGCACGTCTCAGGTTCTCCTGCTGAATGTCATTTTCACTGCTGTCGGCTACTGCAGTCTTCCGTGAAAGCGGGGCTGATATATGTGCACAACACCCCAAATAACCCTCCCGGACGAAGTTTGGGCAGCGTATCGAAGAAATTTCGGAGATTAAGGATTGTTCTTTCTCATCGCTCTCACACTCCATTCAGCACTCGGGGTATTCCCTAGTAAGAGGAGTGCTTCGGTATTACGCTGACCGTCCCCTCACGATGTTACCTTGGTTTCAATTTTCCAATTTCAATGAATATATGCTGCCACTTTCTTCCTTAATGCTTATAATTCCTTTCAGAAATTGTGGAAGCAATTCGGGCAGAGAATCGGCGCGCTTCACTCCAAGTGGTAGCTGTTTGTAACTCAGCGGGTACTAGAACAGGTGTTGACATTGCAAATTTGGAGAGACTGGATTATCGTGAAGAGCTTGGCAACCTGCAAACCGTAGTCAATGCTTTCACTGAAAAGGTTTTTTTTTTCGCCCAATCAGAGCTTCCTCACCTGCTGACGTTCCATACATGGAAGGTTTCAGTTTTTGAAACCGTGGTAAACCTGAAGCTCCTGTTAGCAGTAGTGTATGGAAAACCCCAAGGAACTTCACAAAACATATACTGTGCTTCTCTGGGAAGAATTTCGGTCCGCAATTGCGTCTCGACATGCTTTGCGGTCGTACGCGCTCGAGTCAGTCGAGTTTCCAGCGCCAAAGAAGACTCGAGATGGGCCTTTTTTATACAATTCTCTCCTATTTGTTTTAGTTTGCAGTTGCCGAAAAAAACTCACCTAGAGTCAACAGATTGACGGCTGCGGAGCTGGAAGCTCTTCCGACTCGGGAGCGTGCGACCGCAAAGCGTGTCGAGACGCAATAGCGGACCAGAGAAGCACAGTAAGGTGCTCGCATGCGTGGACCTCTTTTTTGCTTTTCGATAGAGAAATGGGTTATTCATTTGGCACCCTGCTTCCTTGACTAGCATTAGAACCGACATGTTATACACGCATAGAGAGTCCATTAACGGACCTAGTTGCGAAACCTTCGGCAAATGGAGACGCTGAAGTTGGGCACGCTTCGAATGTGGGGGGTGACGTTCATGACACGGCTCATAAAAGGTTTCTTGAATCACTTGCGACGTGTTGCGATTATACCCATGTTGTCCTTAAGAAAAATATTGTGACTTATTGTTTACCTTAGATCTTAAGAAGTTTTAAGGTCTAAGCCGTGGGTGGACACCAAATCTTCCGAACGTTGTTTCGGGTTAGGGTTATTTGTGGTGCTGAACACGAATACGAGGTCCTTTTCCAGTTTTTTGGACTTCTATGATTACTGTAGGAAAAGCTAGGTCAAGTGCCATTACGTCTACCGCAATTTGCCTTGATCGCTTGGAAATGCGAAAATGGGCCACATATTCGTATCCAGCAACCCAAATAATTATTTTCGCTCCTTACTTGTTTATCACCGTGTAACATAAGATTTGCCATGAGAGTTGTCTCACTACAATGACTTGATTGTTACTTGTAAGGTTCTGCATTTCGAAGTCCGCCACCAACGATCGATCGTCTTGTTTGTCCTTAACCGCTATATTGGAAGTTCTGTATCATAAATGCAGCGGCGAAAGCAGGGTACGGCGCAAGGTTTGAGGCTTCAAAGGTGGGATCTGAGCTTAGTTAGGATGAGAGGGAGAGGGGAGATCTGAGAGGTTGAACATTGGAAAATTGGGCAGACACCTTCCTCCACAATTTTCTAAAAAAGAACGGCAGAAAATGTGAAGTTGGTGAGAAAAAAGGTGCTATAATTCAAGCGAAAGAAGGTATTGATAGCTGTGATTAGGCTTAAACGATAGATTCGTCCCTACGATAGATCCCTTGATAGCTGTGATTTGGCTTAAACGATGGACTTTACTACCTCAGAAAATCGCTGCATTCAATGCGGGTCGAATGCCCATTCAACTCGAGTGACCACACCCATCGAAAGAATCTATCGCAGGGGCGTGTGCTCCAAATAGCAGCACGTGCTGCAAAATTCGATCGTAGGAGCACGTGCCGCAAAATTTATTCGCAGGAGCACTGCAACATTTGCAAAGTAGTCCAGTACTATCGTAGCAGCACAACGATACGCGAGGCGGCCGGCCCACCGTTATGCGATGCAGCCAGCTCGCCGAGCACCATCTGGGGCAGCCAGCGGTTGGACGAGGCCTAGAGAGGCTGGGCGGCTCAAGTACCGCAAATTTGGGAATTGAACGGCCGATTCTGCTGACATCTTAGTTCCGCCTCAAGAGTGCGTCGTACACTCCTTTTTTGGAAAATCGTTTTGTCATCAAGTTGAATGTGTATCATTCACGCACTGAAAGTCTTATTTGTTGGAGCACGTGCTGTAATTCCAAACACAATAGGAGCACGTGCTCCCCTAGCAGCACGTTCCCTCAGTGTGCTCGAAACCGCCTTGTCTTCGAGTTGAATGCGTATTCGACACGCATTGAATGTGGTGATTGCCTGAGACTGTGCAAGTACGCAGAAAAGTTCATGTTTAACGGTCTTATGCCGAGAGCCCCACAGTTTTAGGCTGAGGTCGAAAAAAGTGCAAGTCCAGATGTGGTGAAGATGTAAAAAGTTGTTTTCTCACCTTTACAGAAATAGTTTTTGGAACATGCGGCATTTCGATATTTTCTTTTTTGATACAAAAATATTCCTTGAACATATTATGTCCTACCAAGATTGTTATAGCTTTCTTTGTAGGCGACTCCAGGGGGGCGCGACCTGTACGAAGCTGAGGGCCTGGAGTGCTCTTCTAGGTCATTTTTGACATTACGTGGGCGTTCCTCCTCATGCTTTCGACGCTGTTCTGCTTCTAGGAGTCATCCCAACTGTTTTCCATCGGAAACGCAAAGAATAATTTATCGTAAATAGTGCTCCAAACACAAAGGTTCGCCGCAGCGATGAAACTCTGATTCGGTCTCATTTCGTGTTCAACCGTTTGTTTGCTCTAAATCTCTTTTCGTTTCAGGCGGATACTGCGTATAGCGGGCAGAGGTCCGATTCGGAGGATAACACTTATGTACAAAATCTTTTTCCGTTCGAAAAAGCTACCTCTTCATCACCTGAGGCTAATAGTACGCCTACAAAGAGGTATTTTGTTGCTTAATCTGTAGGTGAGCTCCTAGCCTTCATTTCCTGCTTCTCGCAGTTTTCTGTATCACTATCATAGGAGAGTTACGGTTTTGAGAATGTTTTCTTTCTTTTCGTCGTTGAATTTTTCGAAAAACAACCGCTTTGCATCTACGATGGTGGTGATACGACTGCGAGTGGCGGGGAATGAGCGTTACTGCTGTGGTCAAAAGTATGTGATAATTTGCATTTCTGCGAGTACAATTTTTCCAAGTAGCTCGGCCTAATCTCATCGAAACTTTATGAAACTCTAAAATGTTATAGAGCAAAATAAAACACAACTAATACACGATTAAACTTGAATTTTGATTTCACAGTTTCTTGAATACGACATAAATAATATTTTCTTGTTGATAAATCAAAATACTGCTATTCTCAGAGCGTGGTTATAGTAAGCTGCGCGGCACGGTGGAAATGCCTGCCCATACGGCTGCATCACCAAGACGAAAGACAGAATAGATTTATGTCAAAATAGTTATTAAAGATACGGTTGAAGGTATTGCACAGAAGAATATATGTAAAGTGTGCCCGAATGAGAATGGCGGCCCACGTGGCCGGCGTGCTTGGCAGGCGGCCGTCGCATGTGCCGCCCTCGGACGAGTGTTGAATTTCAACGACGGCCGTCCCCTCTCCCCCCGTCTACAGAGCTGATTGATCGGCGCAGTGCTTGCAACCAGCCGGTGCCGGCCCGTTTGTAGTCGATGGCGGTGGGGACTTTTCGCATGCTCGTCCGAGAGCGGCGACCGCTACGGCCGCCTGCCAAGCACGCTGGCCGCATGGGCAGCCATTCTCGTTCGGACGCACCTTACAGCTATAGCGTTTTAATGCCATCCGTAATGGTGACGGAAGTTGGTGATGTGTAGATCGTGGAAGACAGCTGGAGGAGAGGGCGATCCGCCGGGGCTTCGTGTAGCCGACTCCTCTCTTCTTCGCGATGAAGCTCCGCCCTGAAACTGTGGAGTTCAGCGGAGAAGAGAAACAAATCAAAAGGGTACCGCGATGCGCCACGCGGTGGTTACCGCGCATCCCGTGGCCCTTACACTATAGAAAATCCAAACCGGTCGCACTTTTTCTGCCATCAGGAGGCCTTTGTTCTTGTGGCTTGTTTTTGAAAATCAATCTGAAAATTTTTCAAAAGTTTTCGCCCCCGATGAGCATTTCGCCTTGGCATAAATGAAGAAGGTCGAAGTTCATTCACTAGTCGAACTATGCCGATGCCTATGCAGTGTATGTCTTGGGATGGTTCTTAATATTCTAACTCTGAAGAGATACATCTCTAAAAATTCTCCATTTTGCATAGCTTGGATTACGGGAAAAGTGCGAAGGTCTCACAGTCTTTCAATGATGTATAATGGGTTGAAGGCCTTCTCATGGCAAAAAAGTGCTACGGTTTGAAATTTTTATAGCTGTGTTTCGAGGAAGCAACCTTAATTTGAGTTTCTACCGCAAAATCTTCTCTCAAATTATGTATTTAAAGGCAGTGGTCGCGATGAAAAATTTTATCTAAAAAACTGTAAAAATCAGCTTGGATAGAAAACAGCTGAAAAACTATGAAGGCAGCGTGGTGAAAAACGGGCTAGAATTGGAGTTTTTAGGGCCCAAAGATGCTAGTTCGTGCACACGTGCACAGCGCCGCAAAAAAAGATCGCCGTCCTATGCCGAGCAGTCAAAAATCATCGACATTCAGAGGAAGAGATAAATGCTAATTTACGAAATGTAAAGAGTTGACCAATGAAAGCAAGCACTTCAGTCAACGTTTTTGACTAGATGAGTCCGAAGGATAATGTTCATTGATTGAAATTTAATTTCAAGCCAGCTGATGTTCTTGATATCAGAGATCATCGCTGGCGATGATGTGGAGTGGGCTCGTCCACCAACGAAAGACTAGAAAGTTCAGGCTTCAAAGTTGGCCCGAAACAGCTGTTTTTTCGCCATTTTTTCTTATTGGTTCTACTACTCTAAACCCAGAAAAGGGTTTAGAAAGTAAAAGAAGGCAAGCATATTTTATCGCGACCACTGCCTTTAAGCAGCTGTATTCTCAACATTTCAGTATAAATGTGTGTAAGCTGTTTTTACCTTACCGTGATACCTTGATGGTCCATCCTCATCGGCAGTCTTCTCGATGTGGACCACATTCGCTCCAGGTTTTCCTAGAAAGAGCAACAGAGCAAAAACAGTCATCCAGTATGGTAAGCCTTTTTGTTTCAATATCTTGTTGAAAGTGTCCGCCCAACGCGTCGCAGGTCGTCCTAGAGTCCTTTTGACGTCGCGCGGGTACCAGTATGTGATCCTGGTGCTCCATCTATCGTCGACTCTTCGCAGCACATCTCCTGCCCATCTGTGCTTCGCAGACTCAATATGGGATACTGCGTCTCGTATGCCAGACTGCTTCCGAAGTTCGCAGCTGCTCAGTCCTTCTTGCAATTGTTGTCGTCTATTCGTTCCCAATAGGCACCTCTACAATGTCCTGTGCGTTGTTCTCAGGGCAACAGAAGTCCCCTTGGTGTGAGCCCACGTTTCGCTACCATGGCACAATGCAGGTAGTACCGTAGAGTCAAACAGGTGAGCACGCAGCTTGCTATCCTGAATCTCGCTGGTCACTTCTCGGATTGTGCTCATCGCTGCCCACGCTGATCTTCTTCGTCGGTCAATCTCTTTCGACAGGTCGCTTTTCATATTAAGTTCTCGTCCTAGGTAGACAACTATCAACTCGATCCACTTCGTTTTCTTGCAGGTAAATTGGTCCGTCGTCGCACCACTTTTTGGCCATCGTCTGAGACTTACCCATGTTCATTGTCAAACCAATCGCGCTGCCCACGCTATTCAATTCATTCAGCCTTTTGTTCATCTCTGGAGGTCTGCAACTGATGGGCACAGTCGCGAACCTTAGATTGGACAGCTTCTTTCAATCGATGTTCTGACCTTTCTCTTCCCAACCAAGTTTGCTCATCGCATGCAGTAGGGCTGTCGTGAAGAGCTTCGGCGATATTGTTTATGAAGACCTGTAACATATTAATGTTTCATCGAGTTCCACTCAGATTATGCCGAGATAATTTGAAAAAATTGTATTCGCAGAAATACTTATTATCAAAGACTTACTTTTGACAGCGACTGTGTGGACCACATCTGTCGTTTTCTTTAGGTGCGATCTTATTGTCGAGACAAGTCCTACTCCATTTTCGCGTGAGGAAACGGGCAGCGTGAAACAAGTATCTGCTAATCTTTGGATACCACCTCGTGCTGATGCGGTATATACTCGTTTTCTTACTCCCTTTTTTTTTTGTTCAGCAATATGTTCAAGGGCAAGATGGCTGAAATGTATAAGGGCGTAGCAGCTCTGTCCTCTAATAATATATACGCTCCTTCCAACATATTTCTCGTAGGTAGAGAAAAATACGACAGGCATCAATATTCGAATTTTTTTCAAAATTTCTATCATTCGCTTCGACATAGGACTTCAAATGAGAGATTACATAAAGTGTGCCCGAATGAGAATGGCGGCCCACGCGGCCGGCGTGCTTGGCAGCAGGGATGTGCGGAATTTTCAGTTTTCTGCCCATTTTTGGCCATTTTTTTCTGTTTTCTGTAAAAATAGGCAAAAATTGGACAGAAAACAGAAAAAAACACGTGTACCGCGATTTGCAGCAGGACTGTTTTTTTTTGGGGGGTTTTTCGAAGCTAAGCCGATAGGGTGAGGGTGTACTTCACCCAGGCTCTCTGCAGTTGTACCACGCTGGACACTTTTATCTCGCTGTAGTGGTTATCCATTAGGGCACGTGTGGCGTGGTGGGAGGAAACGGTGCTGTTCGCTGTACACGGTCGGGTTCGATCCTCGCCGAGGTGAACTAAACCAACCAACCCTCCGGGATCCTTCAATTGGTAACAGATTCATGTTGGGAGATGAAGGCACTCGTTGGGAAGTAGGCTGGCCCCCGCAACCCACTAAATAGGCACGAAACCCATTTCTCTGAAAAAATGTGCCGCGTCAGAGTCGGCAAAGTACCGCGATCCTCGACTTTGCCGCCACAGTTCCGCGATAGTGCCGCAGCGGCTCCGTGGTCAGACGATTCCGCTGCCGTGCCTTGAGCCTCGACATCGCCGCGATAGTACCGCAGCGGCTCCGCGTTAGAACCGCGTTGGCTCCGTGAGGGTGCAGCGGCGAAGCCGCGTGGAGTACGATGCACTGTCCTGTGTGGTAAAACGAAATTTTCGCCGGTTTAGTATACCCAAATTTGAGGTACATTCCGTGTTTCCGTGTGCGCAAAAGCGGCGGTAACCTCTGTACTTATCAGACAAAGGACGTAACGACCACAGGCGTGAATTTTTGTTCTTACAATTAGACCCCCTCTAGTTGTCGCATAACTCTTAAATAACTTCATATAGACACTCTCCCGAAGCCGCTGTGGCGTTATCGCGGAGCCGAAGCGGTACTGTCGGGTCCCCGCTATAGCTCCGCGGTAGTGCCGCCGCGGCTCCGCGATAGGGCCGCTTCGGTGGCTGTACGCGTCAAAGCGGCACTATCGCGGAGCCGCAGCGGCGATTTCTCTGAGTCAAGCCTCTACGAATACCCGCTCCCCAGCGTACCCGCTTTAGTAGAGCGGGGTGCACGCAAAACTCTAAATACGTGTTTTAATTCACTGCAACGCAGATGGCACAGAATTCAGTTAAGATGAAGAGCCAAGAAATTGATGGTGAGCCTATGAGGCAGATGCCACAGAGGTACGAGAGGCTCTCAACGGTGGAGCGAACGGCGCGTCTGGTTATTTATACTCTAACGGCACAAGCGCGCGGTACGGGCGTGACTTTCAGCTCTGAGGAGTAGTAAAGTGTTCAAACCAGTAGTTATCCCGCAATAAGTGTCCAAAAATGTACACTCAGGAACGGAAAGCTGGCTCCGACTTCAATACGTACTTCTTGCACAGACTTATGTATTGAGCTTCTAATAAAGTAATCGAGCTTTTATTGCCTGGGAAAAGGAAGGTTCGATGAACATTTGTCATCTCATCGCACTCATAATCTGCAATTCTTGAGCGTCTATACTTTTTGCTCTGGCCAGCTGTAAGGTTTTTTTTTTAATTCAATGAAAAATGCATAGATCAATCGAAAAATGTATAAAAAAAAGTTCAGTGTTTTGAAAAATTTCGTGTAGTGCACGCTGAACACGCTTTATTGATTTTTGAAAATTTTCTGTTTTCTGCCCATTTTTGGAGATTTTTTTCTGTTTTCTGTCGAACTAGATTTTCTGTTTTCTGTTTCGAAAAATATTTGTTCCGCACATCTTGGCAGGCGGCCGTCGCAGGTGCCGCCCTCGAACGAGTATTGGATTTGAACGACGGCCGTCCCCTCTCCCACCGTCTGCAGAGCTGATTGATCGGCGCAGTGCTTGCTGCCGGCCGGTGCCGGCCCCTTCGTGGGTGGTATACAGGCCATAAAACGGCCAAATTCTCACCGTCGACTGCGTACCACGCGCTGCGCGACCGCACGCGCGTCGGGAGCAGACAAGTTTCGGCCGCCGCGCGACGAGTTTTGGCCGCCGCTCGATTGAAGAAGATGGTGAGGGCTCACACTTACTCCATGTAGAGATACTATCATTCCAGAATATTCCCTATGAGGTTAACTAAATCCAGATATTCCTCTATTGGGTTGACTAACCCAGTTTGACTGAACATGAATTGAAGTTTTATTATTATTATTCAAGTATCAACTATACAAAGATTTCTGCTGGGAAATTGCGAGAACAGCGAAAATTCCAAAAAAAAAAAGATAAAAAAGACATCACCCGCGAATTGAAATACAAAGGTTAGCTATTCAAAGGTTTCTGCCGAAAAACTGCAAAATGTTGAGTGAAATCTTCGAAAACGGATTGCTGAGAATTTCAGAGTGAAGGAGAACAAAGAGATTTCTGCTCCTAAAGAAAGGAACAGAAAATGATAACCTATGGTATTAGCATACCTGGTTCCTGCAGGCGAGCCTGCAAGTAGTAGCCTTCGGGAATGGAGTTGAAAACATCAAACTCGTATGGATACATAACTACAGACACTGTTTCCTTCCTAAGGTATTTATGTGTCAGACAATGGGCCCAGATATGGTTTCGCCCTACTTTTGGGCACATTTGCCTTCAGGACAATGATTGAGAAACTAATGCATGTGCGAATACTACTTCACACATGATATTTTCGCCGCACCTGATCTTTTACCATTGGCAACGTCTTGAGCTTAGTATGAGGTCAGCACTCATCTTCAATGCATAACTAAGTTTTGCTATCAAGAGCCTATGTTACCTAAGTTTCCGCAAAATTTTCTTCACTATTTCATGTAATATTTGAACAGGTGAACTACTTTTCAGGTTTTTCTATGAATGAACACCACTTTGTTGAATCTGTGTTCTGAGGAATAATTTCTGCCTTCTTAGTAAACATTCATTGATATATTTTTGAAGTATCTCGTGAATTTTCTTCATTATCTCTTAAATTATTTGAAGAGAAAACATAATCTGTCTCTGTAGTCTACAAATTATTATTCATTAATTTCTTTGTTAAGTATCTCTTGGAATTTTAGAAAACTCAAAAATCTATTTTTTGAAGTTTGTTCTTTAATCTCAGGAATGAAGTACGCATTTACAAGCTTTGGTGTGCCAAGAATCACCTTCGATTTCCTGTGGTTGGTTTTTGAACTAGGAATTTTGGATATCTCTGAAATTGGCTCCATTTCGAAGTTTTAATTCCATCTGAGCCAATCGATTCGGCGTCATTCAGCAACGAGTGGCAGGCTACTGAGATTCCTGCAAGAAGTAATGTCGTGGGGTCATGAACTGTCAATACGGAATCTCGGGTCATGAACTGTCAATAACGAGTACGGTAGGTACCGTGTACCTACCGTGTGCCAGCTCTGCTCCAGGTGTACATAACATGTTCCGTCCCCCGTTCGTAGTCGATGGTGCTGGGGACTTTTCGCATGCTCGTCCGAGAGCGGCGAACGCGACGGTCTCCTGCCAAGCACGCCGGCCGCATGGGCCGCCATTCTCATGGACGCACCTTAATTGGTTCGTTAGTCCTTTAGACTTGACGTGTTGTCACAAATGCTGCTCACATTGTGAACAAAGACGTTCGCGAGGGTTTGCAACAATCTGATATGCAGGGATGAGATAACTAACTTTTTGCTGCGTAATTGAGCCTTATTATGTCCTTTCGGGTATTCCTGCTTTACATGATGGCCTATGTGGTCCGTGCATTGAAAACCACAACTAGTAGAAACATGCTTTGTCTAATTTTATTTGGTTGTATAGAAACTTCCCGAACACTGAAAAAAAAGAATTTTTCTCGACTTTAGTCGATAGGGAGCCGAATTGGTTTTAGATTATCTCGAAACATTCCACGCGTTGGGTTTATTATAGCGGTTCGTGTATGTTCGCAAAAAGAGTATCGTTTGCAATGTATGAGACATCACTCCGAATACTCTACCTCTACGAGATCTACCAGGGGAACTCTATGCGGCAAGCGGCCAAGAGCATCAACTCTGCATTTGAGCCGAACACTACTTCGACTACAACAGTCCACCTCCGATTCACTCGTCTGATGATATGTCCCTGAGCAACCAATTGCGCACCGGTCTACCGTCCGAGCTTGAGTACCAGCTTCTCGGCCAACAGTGCAGGAGTACCAGTTTCTCTACCAACATGTCACTCGGTTGGAATATCGAAAATTGTTCTCGACGTGGATATTGCATACCTTCTTCGACAGCAACATGCAACCACATGTATATGAGCAGAATGTCTTCTCTGCGTACTGCGTCAACTGTTCCAAAAACTACCGGAGCAAAACAATTTCTACTTACTCGCGGCTAGTCGTAACATATTGCAGTTTAGGTCGTGATCGGTGAGCTATTCGGGTAGCTCAAGGGTGTTTCAAAGCGACCTCCATGACGTCCGTAGGTGGCTTCGACTAGTCGCGTCGCTGCCATGATGACTGCGATTCGTTTAGTCGAAGCAACCAGCTCTTCTTCGATTCTAAAGCGCTTGCTGATGGCCTGGTAATGGGCGCGGACAAATTCAAAGAGCCTGACGATGAGCTCGAGTTATTCCTAATCGCCTGCTCGTGGGCCCATGGAGCGGTTTCGAATCGCAGCAGTATCGCTGCTCGCTTGGAGTTGAAGTCAAGGCGACGACGATTTAACAACGCTTCATCCTCCATTCAGTCCTGACCTTGCGCCATTCGATTAGCATCTATTTTCTCTTGATGTTTTTCCGAAAGGAGCAGGAGTTGAAGACGAGATTGGCATCGAAGATGAGATCATGAAGTTTTTGTTCTGAAGTCCCCTCTGTTTTCTGTGGATGGCATTGGCAGCCCGCCGGATAGATGGCAGAAGGCCGTGGATTATAATGGTAGATATCTAGCTGATTGATGGTTTTTCTGAATAAAGTGAATTCTAAGTTGGGTAACCAAAGTGTCCGTGATATTCTAAGACAGTCTCGTATACTTGCGGAACGTTGTTATCAGCGAAAAAATCTTTGCTTCCGGCCACAGTGTATGTACATACGTGTCGAATTCCTGCATTTGTTTTGGGAGAGGGGACTAAGGATACTCCTATTTTCTTCTTTTTTCAGCAGCGTTCTTCGTTGTCCCGCGGAGATTCAAGTAATATGCGGTCCGTTCAGGAGGTCGTTGCCGAGTTACGAGAAGATAACGATATTGTACGTTACTTTGGCTTGTTGCGTCAAGTAAAGGGTCTTTTCGAGGTTCTCCTAGATTTTGCTTCCATGAGTTCCGGCTAAAAGCAGGATTCGCGTTCAGGGCGGTAGTCGAGTTCAAAATTTTGTGTAGCTGAAACATAATAGTCCGAACGATCAAAGGCATTGGATGGTGTCGAATTCATAATCTCGGCCACCTTCTATCTGGTCCACTTGAGTATTTTTTTGTATCAAGTGCCTATCAAGAGAGTTAAACGGGCAATTAATTATACACAGACCGCCCGACGTCCACTCAATCACAAAATTGGCCGGCGGAAATTCAACAGTGGTACTGATAGGCTTGCTAACTAATGTGCAAAACAGTCAAATCTTGCACGAAATTGTCGTTTCAGCGGCACATGAGAAATGAAGTTACGAGAGAAATGAAATGTTTTTGTGTGCGGGTTTCCGGACACCTCGCGTGATCCTTTCTCTTTACTGAACACCTCTCTGTTTTCGAAATGAATTATGAGCAGAAGTCGGAAGGGACCCTCATTTTCTCGAAAAAATCGTCGTGTAACCCTGAACTAAAACCGGCATCGGTCAATTTTCAAGCTACTCACGTTTCTTTTGGCATTCCGAGACGGGATTTGTGCGCCATATAATCATTGAGGTCAAGTGAGGTAGATTTTTTATCGATTTTTGTTTTTCTCATCAATTTTCAATGAAAGGAAAAGTGACACTGATGCATCTTTGAAAAAAATCGATAATCGACAAATTCTATGACTTTTGAGGGATTCGGGTGAAATGTGCACGGATAGATTGAAAATCCCCAGAAGCACCCGCATATTATTCGAGTTTGACGCCTCAATGACGCCAAGCAAATGTGACACGGTTGCAGCTATTTCGAACACAGACCGGGGCCTGTTTTGGCTCACGGCAATTCACCCTGGTGTTCTTTCAATAATGGCTTTCGCGGTATTTTCATTAGGACATCTGCTTCAAAATGACCCCACTGGAGCAGTTCTCCGTGTTTAAATGTAGTGAGGAGACGATTACCGAATCCGACTACGCGGGATGTTTTCGAGAAATTTCGGGATTCTTCAGAATTCCGCCCACCATATGTACAAGTTTACGCTCCCAGACTTTGTAGAACTTGGGAAAGAAGTTCATGCAAGGAAACGAATCATACATAAGGTGTCTAGAGACCCACATGTATCGGCACCACAAGATTTGAAATCTTGTGCGGGTATTCGATACTCACCCTGTATTGTTGAATAACTTGGATTATTAATGTTTTGGATAATCAAATTCTTTGATAAATGAGAATTTGAGATTTCGGCTGCTCGTTTTTTTTTGTAAACCAGCATGTCCTTGTGCTTTATGGTATTTGTCGTTTCGCTGGTCGATATACTTGATTTTCCGACACGTTCAGGAACGTACTGCTTGCATCTCTCCAGTTGCTCGCATCTTGTGCACCAATGGCCATGCTGGTTCTCCACTTATGCTTCAGGGGACTAAATGTCAAATATGTGGAGCTAATGCTGATACTCCTCTCGAACTGCAGGTTAGAATTTCTCGTTAGCGTTCACTACATTTTAGCGTCCTTTATCTTCTACCTTTATCCTTTATTTTTGACCTTCATCGCGCTGTAAAACGTTTTTCTCGCTAAGGTGAAAAAATGTGAAATTCCGTAAACGTGGTAACGCTAATAAGGGATGTGTTTAGAGTGGTAAATGCATCTGCGAAAACGACCAATATCGTTAGTATCTCTTGTGGCTCAATAGTAAAGTGCGCAGTATCCCGTCCCGATGTGCAGGTTCCAAGAGGTTACAAGCTTATAGAGGTTTTTTGTGCTTTCTGTATCTTCCAAAAAGCGCACTAGTCTTTGTAAAAGTTGGTAACGGACCTCATAAATGTGTTCAGCGCCCAAAATTACCTCCCTGAGCAAAGTTTACGGATTTTTGGTTTGGCGTTTATTTATGCCACCTATCAAAGGGCTCTGGAAGCGTTTCAGAAAAATGTTCCAGATTTGACTTGAAGTCGTCCCAGGAGGGGTTTTTCGGGCGCTGATCACGAATCTGGGGTTTACTTGCCGATTTTCCGAAGTTTTCGACTTGATTCGTTCAAAGCTTCCCAGCACGCGAAAATTTGATAGCTAATCGCAACTTTAGACGATTTCCGGAACGCTACGGTAGAAATGGCTCAAAATGTTTCTCTATGGATTGGATGGCTAAACACGAATCTGGAGGCCGTTCATCGGATTAGGGTAGATTACGGTGGGTATCCGGTAGTTTGGTCAAAGTCCCAGATTTGACCCCCCAAAATTCGTGTACGGGGGTCGTTCGTGGTGGAGAATACGAATCTGATGTCCGATTGTCGATTTTCGAAGTATTTAAGTAGGTTTTGCCCCGTAAGTGACATGATACCTACCGTAACCTGCAGTACTCCAGAATTTCGACAAACGGACTCTAGATTCGTGTTCACCACCCTAGATTACTCCTACATACAAGGTTTGAGCAAAATCCGAGAAAATTTTTTGAAACTACCCAAAAAATGCCTAATGCCTGGTGCCCTTGCCTTTTCGCAAAGCTTTAAAAATGCTCATAAGTTCCCCAAAACTGCAGCTCGGGGCGGAATACTGCGCATTTTTACTATTGAGCCACAAGAGATACTAACGATGCTAATCGTTTTCGCAGAAGCGTTTACCACTCTAATCACTTCCTTTGTAAGTAGAGATTCATAGAATCAAACTGAACTATTCCACAGGGTAAAGCACCCCCGGTTACCGTAACCAGGGGGGGGCGCAACTCTGGGCTCCAGGAGGGGGGAGGGCGCAGGCCCCCGGCCGGTCTCCATGCGAAAGCTGTTGGGACTCAGTAGAATAGAAAAATAGCGAAGCTTTGATTTTATTCCCAAAATAACGCATAGAAAGTTGGGAAGGTTTCAATAAGGATAATGAACAATTGTTAATAACTTCAGTTATCCTCTGTTTCCGAGTGAAATTTATTACCGTTCATCGCGTGCGTCTGCGCGCGTACGCTGCGTCTCTTTCTCCCCACACTTTCTCGCTCTCTCTGCCCTCGCTCCGCACAAGCGCGCGAGGGAACAGAGTAAATTATCGTAACAGGCCATCTTGTACTGCTGGGTGCGCTGCAATGTATCAGGTGCGTCCAAACAAGGATGATAGTTCAGAAAGTAGTCAGGAATGAGTTTTTCTGCTCTTCCGCTACCTCCTAGTGACTTTAGAATGCCACTCTCTCTCAAATAGGGATTTACTTCTGTCCTCATTCCGCTCCCTTCGAATTCAGCATTGAGACGTCGCCAGCGAGAAACGAAGTCCACAAACGGGCTCTCTTCGTTTCGAGCAGCTTCAGAAACGAAGGCCAAATGATGGAGTGTAGCGTTCACATGTTGCGGTACGATGAATGTTCGAGCATCTGTCTTCACCCAAAAGGCTACTTTGGCGCGATTTTGCATTTTCGTAGTGGCATTAAGATTCAAATGAAGTCTTCTCAGATTTTCAAGTAGTACAGGATAGTTGCTGAGAATATTCTGGACAGATAACTGCAAGCTGGCAGCCCAGCGTACATGGTGCAGCATCGTCATTGGGAGGAATCGAAAATTCATTTCCTTCGCAACAGATCGGTAGGTGGATCTTCCACGACTTCTCATTGGAGAACCGAATGAGTAGTGCATTTCTATCACCAAGGCTTGAGTGAGGTTCATGGCATACCCTTTTTGCGCGGTAGTCACCAGGTTCAACTTGTGAGCTCCGCCAACTTAGAGAACGAGATCATGTCCCCATACTCTGTTTCTGATTCCACCTGAGCCTTCAGCAATCCATAGAAGCCTTGCATCCGACCCGCCATCACTGAAGCTCCATCGCTAAAGAGTGAGACCAGGCACACCCAACAAGGAAACCGACGTATGGAAGACCCTCTTCATCGGACCTTTCGCTGTGCTCGCAGGATTTAGCATCGTCAGCACTGTGAGGCCCATTAGCACAGGCGCAAGTGACCACCTCCCTATCTTGATGGAGTTCAGAAACGAAGCCCTTATATCTTCCTCGCCGAGGACCACTTTCGTGAACTTCAAGATGGCGGACTGGCCTAAATTTCTGTCGGTGCTGGAACAACAGTCGGCTGATTTCGACTTTCGGACTACCTCACTGGAAATGGATAGATTCCTCACATCAGCTATGAGAGCAGCGACTTTACAATCCATCCCTAAGGGTAGGCGTAAAGCGTTTATGCCGGGCCTGTCGGACACCGCTAAGGACCTCATCTGTGAAAGAGACGCGATTCGAAGAACGGATCGCACCAACACACGGATTTCCGAGCTGAACAGGGAATTCACAGATGAAGTGAGGAAGGACCGGCAGCAGACGTGGAGAGCTTTCGTGGAAGGCATTGATCATCGTACGAACTCCTCCAAGCTATGGACACATGAAAGCTTTGGATGGCCGTTGAGCTAAACCGAACCCCCTCCAGCTTCTTCATAAAGGCGAGCCGGTTAACAACGGCTAACCTTCTATGCAAACAATTCAGTTCGCCATGCCCTCATAGAAGCCTGAAGTCGTCACGAAGGACTTTCAGGTGGATCAAGAACTTCTTGAGAGACGACGTCCCACTCATTACGACCGCCCTTATTGACGCCGCATTGAAGAAGTGCAAGCCGTCTAGAGCGTTGGATACAAGTGGTGTGGCCCCCATCATGCTCAAACATTCAGGACGATTTTTTCGTGAGTGCCTGAGAGCCCTCTTCAACAGAACTCTATCAACTGGACTGATTCCGGCGTCGTGGAAGTGGGCAAGAATCTTCCCACTTCTTAAGCCCGGAAAATCTGCAGAGGATTCGAACAGCTACAGGCCCATTTCGATCATCTCATCTATGGCACGCACTTTTGAAAGAACTATTCTTCCTACACTGAAGACGCACCTGCAAATCTCTGGATGGCAGAATGGTTTTTGAAAAGGCTTCTACACCACCACAGCTTTGGTCGAACTTACTGGATTCATTACGGATGGATTGAATGAGAAGAGACCTCCAAGCCGTTCAATTATGGTTGCACTCGGCCTGAAGAAGGCCTATGACACTGTCGTCATCTCCATTCTTTGTCAAAAGCTTGCGGAGTCATCTCTTCCGTGAGGTTTAGCCCGATGGATTTCTAGCTACCTGAAAGGCAGAACAACACGGACAGTGTTTAGAGGCCGGATGTCAAACGTAAGATTGGTGCGCTCCGGGGTACCGCAGGGCGCAGTGCTCTCTCCGCTCCTTTTTTCGTACTACATCGCCGATCTTCCAGCACCCCCACCAGAAACACCTTATCGGATATGCGGATGATTGAACACTGGTTGCATCAGATCCTGATGTGTAAACCTGCGAAAATCGTCTTGTTCTGCCCGGGCTTTGTTCTGTAATAGTAAGACTGCTCTAAAAGATTTATTTGCGATATAGAACCTGAAGTGTCCCTTTCAGTGGTCGGTGAAAGGAAAGTCTGCATTCCTGCTCGCGCTTTAGGCCTTCCAGGATCTGTACAATCAATCCAGTTCATTCGCTCTTTAATAAGCAATCACAAATAAGCAATTTTTTTTGCCATTTTCATATATGCTATTTCTAGCTTGTAGACCTCAGCGAGAACGTTAAAGGCAGTGGTCTTGATGAAAAACGTTATCAAAAAAACTATTACAATCACTCAGGCGAACCATCGCTCCGAGCGGTACCGGAGAGCTACTCGAGGGGCGCTGCCTCTCCGCTCCGAGCGAAAATTAGCCATCTACTCGGGCCACAGCAGTATCGCTCGGAGCGATCTTCGGTCGCAACTGGCACTGCGGTGGCTCTTCGGGCGAATCAGCGTAGCTTCATCGATGGCTTCTCTTCGTTTCTTTACTAGTTTCTCCTCCTCTAATTTGCTCTCTTTCTGATTTCCCTCTTCTCCCAGTCTTCCTTTTCATCCTCTCCTGTTTCCTCATTTCCCCCTCCCCCCTTCTTCCTTCAATCTCGAGAAACAAATTCTTGTTCATCTAGCGCTGCCTTCCACTTGGTCCAAAGCCTGCTTGTTTGCGAACTATATGCTATGATTCAGTGGTAATCTTCAGTACTGTGTATCTTTAAGTGCTTCTGTTCACTTTGAGGTAAACCACCAAACCTGCTATAGTTGACAGAATATCTGAGCCACCTTAGAACTAAACGACAGCGTTTGCGAAAATTTTCGACAGAGCGTAATTAATGATTTTTAGCTGATCTTATTATTTTGCAGCTTCGGTCTTTTCTGACTTATTCGAGAAGTTTAGGCTTCGAAGCTCCAAAGTTATGTATAGTGGCTAAGTCCTTAATCAGTTTTTTTTTTTCGAAAATTAGATTCTCGCCTTTTTCCTCGATTTTCAAAATACTTACTTACTTTGATACTTTGATGATCCATTCAGCTAGCGATCTTCTGAGCGCGGACCACAACTCTTTTATTCTGCGCGATTTCTGGCCAATTGCATCCAGCACGACTGATCACGACTCTTAAAATGTTTCGAGATCGAGTCAGACTATCTTGATGGAGGTCGTCCCAGCGGCCTCTTTTTGTGTCTGAGAGCCATTCTGTAACTCAGAGACTCCACCTATCATTAATTATTCGCAGTAAATGGCCGGCCCAGCGATGCTTTGATTTTGCCATGTACTGCAGCGGATCCTTCAAACGCGACTTCTGCCTCATTTCTGAACTTCGTATGCCTTGTTGGCACTGCTGGCGTCGGCTCGTCTTCAGAAGACACCTCTCCAGAACACGGTGTGTTGTTTGCATGGCATTGGAGATAGTCTTGTTGTCAGGCCAGGTTTCCGTCGCGTAGCACATTGCGGTCAAAACAAGAGCGTCGAAGATAGAATCCCTCAAGTCTGGATACACTTCCCGAATTGATCCGAAAGCTGCCCACGCACCGCGTCTCCTTCGTGACATTTCGCGGACGATGGTGTGAGCATGTTCAGCTCTCTTCCCAAATATACGTACGAATCCACTTTCTGAAGAGCGACTCATTTCAGCTTCACAGTCCCACTGTCGCACCACTGATTCACCATCACCTTCGTTCTTGACCAGTTCATCTCCAAAGCGAACTCTTCTCTTTTCCAAAAGCGCACTCGCGAGGCCATTGAGCCTTGGGTGCCGTGCCGGCTTGATGCGAAATTTCCGCACACTCGATTAGGCCTTTGGCTAAATTTTCGTAGTCTACCGTTCGATCTTCGTGAAGATTCCATGCGAAGGACTTCATAGCGGATTATAATACCTTAGCCTCAAAGACGGGGAACCGAACGGGTGCCGGCCTATGAGTATCACGTTTGAAGATCTTCTTATTGAGCGATATCTTAGCACGTAAAAGCCGATGATCCGAGCCGGTGTCGAATGAAGGCAGCACTGACACGTCAATCAAGCTCCAGCGTCTGTTAATCAAGATGTGATCTCTTTCTCCGACCTTGTCTGGCCATTCTGGCTTTCCCAAATCCATCGTCGATTTGATGGCTTTTCGAACGTGGAGTTTCCGTGAAAGAGGCAGCATGCCGACACGTAGTCTAGCAATCGCTCTCCATTCTCATTTTGAAAAGTGGCTCTATGCCGTCCTAATCTCTAATCACTGTCGTTGTTGTTCGTACCGACGATTGCATCGAAGTCACCGTCAACTAGCTTATAGTAGTTTCTGTTCTCATTTACAGTCTTTTCCAGAAGCTCATTTAACTCTTCGCGTTCTTCCTGCGCTGCAGTAGAGGTTGGGGCGTATCCATTGATAATAGACACAACTCCTTGCTCTTCGGTTCTCAAACGCAGAACGCCGAGACGTGGACTTATGATTTTATGAGAATCTACCAAGTGGTGCACTTTCGAATTAATGAGGAATCCAACGCCGCCGATGTTCTTATTGTCCACCTTGGCTCCGATGACGATAAGCTCGTTGTGATCGGTCTTTCTAAAGGTTTCCGTCCTGCCTTTCGACTCTTGCAAAGCGATAACATCGTACTTGATCTGACGACTTCTAAGAAGGAGTGTTCGAAGATCGGCTTCCGATGCAATTGTGCGGCAGTTGTAGGTACATATGGTAGGCAGTGTTGACATCGTGGAATGTTGGGGTTTCCAAACTTCCTTATCCAATGACGTCCTATTGCTCCGATATTGCATGGCCCCTTACAGGTAGAGGCTTCCTCCGACGCCGTAGTGAAGCATATCCGGTGCGCAAAGTACTCGGGCGCAGATTTAGTTGTCTGAGCGTTTCTTTTCGATCTGGTCACTCTCGCTTGTTCCCCGCTAAGGATACAAAGATAGCCGCCCGTACACAGAAACAGCATACTGCGTGTCCGGTTTGCACCGCTGGCCACCAACAAGTGGTGTTCACCCGATCACCGCGATGAGGTGGTGCATGAAAGGGATTTTCAAAATAACGATCAATAATTGACGAAAAAAATACTATCGATTAGGAACTTAGCCGCTATAACGTCGGCGTGGATCCTAGTGATACTTTGCGTTCCCTATTGAAGGTTGGCGCAAACTCGGGGCGATGAGCTATAACATAGGTGCACCGAGTTTGCGCCAACCTTCAATGGGGAACGCGAAGTATCGTCAGGATTCATGCCAACGTTAAAACGTCTAAGTTCATAATCGATAGTATTTTTTTGTCATTTATTGATCGTTATTTTGAAAATCGATAAAAAAGGCGAGAATCGAAATTTCGAAAAACGATCGATAATTGTCAAAAAATACTATTGAGTAATTAAGGACTTAGCCATTATACATAACTTTGGAACTTTGGAGCCTAAGCTTCTCGGATCAGTCAGAAAAGACCGAAGCTGTAAAATCACAAAATCAACTAAAAATCATTATTACGCTTTGTCGAAAATTTTCGCAAACGCTATCATCTAGTTGTAAGGGCTCAGATATTCTGTTAACTATGGCAGGTTTGATGGTTTACCTCAAAGTAAATAGATGCTTTCAATGATACACAGTACTGAAGATGGTGCGAAACTAGTTAAGGGGGGGCACTCAGAATTCAAATGGGGAATGAATGATACCGTTTTCAAAAATCGATCTAGTTCCATGGAATTTCTAGAAAATAAAGAGTGACAACGTTATTACATATCTGATAATCAAAGAAATTTCCATTTTCATAGCTGAATCTCTCAATTTCTATGGGTTTAATTAATTTAATTCTTTAGTAATTAATTTAATTCTTTAGTGCCCCCTCCCCGACTAGTGCTGCACCGTGAAGATTGAAACTGAATTACAGCATATATTTCGCAAATGAGGTTTTGGCACAAGTGTTAGTAGTGTTAGATAGAATTAGTGCACAAGTAGACAGGATTTTGGCGAATGCAACGTGCCCGATGACGGCACGGGTTGATGGTATTGATAACATTAGTGACAGCTGCTACTGCCGGTGGGGGGCCGCGCAGCAGTAGCGGCTGTCACTAATATTATCAATACCATCGTTAGGCTGATGCCTAACGCACACTGGGATTGCTCCAAAAAGTCTACCGGAACACCTAGATCATACGACCCTAGATGAGAAGATTACCCAACACAAGATTGGAACATGTTGAGAACTAACATTGCGAGTAGGAAGTGGGTAAGACAGCAGTATTTGGGTTTCGGTGTGCTGTGCGTGCCGGGCTTCTATCAAAACGTATCCTTCTCAAAACTTGTGTGAGCGTGAATAAAACATGGCCATCACGCTGTCCACGGAGAGATACTCATTTTCCATGACGCGGCGCACGCTTGTCATAGTGTGCGACTCATCTTCCATGAAGCGGAGCACGCTTCTCATAGTGCGGGACTCTATTTCCATGACGTGGCGCACTTCTAATGGTGCACCACTCATTCCCATGACGCGGCTCACGCTTCTCATAATGCGCGACTCATTTTTCAGAACGCGGAGTACGCTTCTCATGGTGCGCGACTCATTTTCCATGACGCGGCTCACGCTTCTCATTATGCGCGACTCATTTTTCATGACGCGTAGCACGCTTCATATGATGCGTGACTCAGTTTCCATGTCGCGGAGCACGCTTATCATAATGCGCGACTCAGTTTCCATGAAACGGAGCACGCTTCATAAGATGCGTGGCTCAGTTTCCATGACGAGGAGCACTCTTCTCATGGTGCGCGACTCATTTTCCATGACGCGGAGCACGCTTCTCATAGTGCGGGACTCTATTTCCATGACGTGGCGCACGCTTCTAATTTTGCACTACTCATTCCCATGACGCGGCTCACGCTTGTCATAATGCGCGACTCATTTTTCATGACGCGGAGCACGCTTATCATAATGCGCGACTCAGTTTTCATGAAGCGGAGCACGCTTCTCATAGTGCGCGACTCATTCCCATGACGCGGCTCACGCTTCTCATAATGCGCGACTCATTTTTCATGACACGGAGTACGCTTCTCATGGTGCGCGACTCATTTTCCATGACGCGGCTCACGCTTCTCATTATGCGTGACTCAGTTTCCATGACGCGGAGCACGCTTCTCATAATGCGCGACGCAGTTTCCATGAAGCGGAGCACCCTTCTCATGGTGCGCGACTCATTCCCATGACGCGTCTCACGCTTCTCATAATGCGCGACGCCTTTTCCATGACGCGGGTCACGCTTCTCATTGTGCGCGACTCATTTTTCATGACGCGTAGCACGCTTCATATGATGCGTGACTCAGTTTCCATGACGCGGAGCACGCTTATCATAATGCGCGACTCATATTCCTTGACGTGGGGTACGCTTCCCATTGTGAGCGACTCATATTCCATGATACGGAGCACGCTTCTAATAATGCGTACCCATTTTCCATGACAAGACGCCCGCTTCTCGTGAAGCGCGACTCATTTTCTATGACGCGAAGCACGCTTTTCATGAAGCGTGACTCAGCTTCCATGAAACGAAGCACGCTTTTAATAATGCGGGATCCATTTTCCATGACGCGGCGCACGCTTCTCGTGAAGCGCGACTCTTTCTCTATGACGAGTAGCATGCTTCTCATGAAACGTTTGCCATTTTCAATGACGCGGTACACGCTCCGCATTAATGGCTACTCGTTTTAAGTGCAAGTTTCCCAAAAAACGCTCTCTACCTCTCCACAATGCTACACGCACCACTAACCCCGCCCACATTTTGTGCAACGCGGAGATTCGGTCACGGAGGATAAGGAAGGAGGATAGCTGAAGCTTTCGAAAGCGTAAGTACTGCAATAGACAGTGGAATTCCATGCTGGGTCCGTGATTGCAGTGTACAAAGTGACGGTCTGGCTAACACTGCTCGCACTGCTGTGGCCCCGAGAGCGACCGGACAGCGGCCGAGGGGCGAATTGGCACCGGTCAGGGACCGCGGTGCAAATTTACCTAATAAAAACAGTTGAACAAAGAAAACAAACACTTCGGTCAATGTTTTTGACTAGATGAGTACATAGATATATATTCTGAAATTCAACTTCAAGCCAGCTGATGTTCTTGATACTAGAGATAGTTGATGCCGATGATGTGGGGTGGGCTCGTCCACCATCAAAAGACAAGAAAGTTTAGGGTTGAAATTTGGCCCGAAACAGCGGTTTTTTCGCAATTTTCTCTTGTAGGCCCTACTACTCTAAACCCAGAAGAGGGTTTAGAGAGGAAAAGAAGGCAAGCACATTTGATCGCGACCACTGCCTTTAGGCGAGTTCGAGAGGCTTCTCATTCTTTCAACATCATGAGTGTAACGTTTTCGAACCTGACAGACCTGAAAAAGGTGGGTAGGCGAGTTTTCCGGCTTGGACTGGTGCAGTGCTTATTTGGAAGAGAATCACAAAAAAAGTTACTGCCCGAGTCCCAGGTCGATTGGTCCCATTAGAGCCCAGAACGGGACTTCGGTTACCAGGGGTCGAAAAAACCGCTCGGAAAGCGAGGCGCCGCCCGGCGGCAAATATCTCCAGACGGGTGGATTCGGTTTTAAAGTGACCTATACTGAGCCTAGTTTCAACTGCATACCTTCTGCAGCCGAACCAAGGATGATGAATGTGTCTGCCTGGGCGTCAAAGTTGCGAAAAAACGCAGTTTTGACTTAGTGCTTCTGAAAAAGGTGACTAGGCGAGTTTTCCGGCTTGGGCTTGTGCAGTTTTTATTTAGAAGAGAATCACAAAAAAGGTTACTGCCCGAGTCCCAGGTCGATTGGTCCCATTAGAGCCGAGATCAGCCGGGTAGCCGTGACATACCTGGTGCCGCTAAGCGAATAATCAATATTATTTTGAAAAAGATCGCAACAAAAAGTTACTGCCTAAGTGCCAGGTCGATTGGTCCCGTTGAAGCCGAGAACGGGACTTCGTAAGTTCCATGTGCAAATCCTATGTATCGATCAGCCGGGTAGCCGTGGTATGCATGGTGCCGCAAAGCGTGAAATAATGAAAAAAGCGCCTTTGATAAGTTGTGGGGGGGGGGCGCAAAATTTTAAAACTTGGGGGGGGGGCGCACCTCCGAAGGGCCGATAACCAGGGCACGCCTTACCCTGTTATTCCAATATTTTGTGTCATGCGAAAAACGTGATTAAGAGGAATTGTTTGCGATTCTCTGTGCGGATCCTATTGGTAGTTTTTCAGGTGCATTTGTACTCCGATCATATTTCTATACGCGATGGAAAAGATTTGAAGTGTCCGAAAAGACATTGCGACAAAGTCTATCCCAATAAGGAGAGCCTCAGGCTACACATAATTGCTCATTATCAACATCATATCGATGCGACGCCTGGTATGTTTTCATTCAAATTCTGTAGTACAATCTATGTCAGGTAAAATCGCATAGACCTGCTTGAGAGTGGTTGGCTCGCTGCATCTCGCCCGCATCTAGCGCGAGTGGTTGAGCTCGTGACTTCCATTGTTCTCATCCTCTTTCACATCTGAGAAATTGAGTGACATCACGAGTGCGACCGCTCACGCTGGCTATCGGCGGTCTGCTGCGATACAGGAACGCCCGGAAATTTTCGTACTTTCTATTTTAGAGTGAAACTCATTATGCCCCTTCGCGTGCGTGTGTGGAGCGAGGGTAGAGACGTCGAGAGAGTGTGGCTGGAGATGAAAACGCAGCATACGCGCGCACTCGCACTCGATGGACCTGAGTAAACTGGGCTCCGAAATTAGAGGCATTTCCCTTTTTTTTTCGCCTTGGCAAAAAAGGGGCGTAACTGATCACATCATTTTGGGCTACACGCGAGCGAACACCAGGGGTAATTCGATTTCCGCTTTTCTTGTCGAATTTCAAAAATCGATTAATATTTGGAAAAGAATTATTACTATTGAGATCTGTCTATAATTCCCAACTGTATTGTTCTGCGGCTGAAACTGTTTGATTGGGCAGAAAGGACTGTCATTGCATTTAAACAAAACTCGAAAGTACGAGTTTTTCCGTTTAGAATTTCCGCTAATGTACTCATCCAGCACTTGAAGGCAGAGTTCACAATAATCTTCAATTTTGAGATTATTCGCTATATTGATTAAAGGCAGCATACACGCTCGCAAAAGTTGTTGAGATAACTATATTAGTGGGGTCGTACGGACCCCAGAAGAGCCCTCACGAAGTTGGAAGAGTTGAAAACGAGTTAAAATGACCGTATTTGAGCCGTATTCAGTCACAAAATCATCCTTTCTCCGCCCACCGAAACGGACTCCGCCCCTCAATATAAATGTTCAATGCTCGATTACGGTCATTTTGGCTCATATTTTACGCTTCTAACGTCGTAAGCGTTCCAGAAAGGGCCGTACGAGTACATTAGCGTCGTTATCCCAACAAATTTGTCGCTGGCTCCGCTATTTCAGCCATTGCGGTACAACTCGTCCGCTTCTGGGCCAATATAGAACGAACCGTTATATCTTCGTTTTAGTTGATTTTTTTTTCGGTTTTTTCGTTATCTCTGAATATTAACAGCTCCAGACCTTAGATTCATTCCATAAAATTGATATCTTTTTTGAGCGTGTATGCTGCCTTTAAGTGGCCTCCGGGTAGAACGAAAATGACGTAGAAATTGAGAAAAACGCACCAGAAGTACACGAAATCCTTGAGTATCACCCCGCCTCTTAAGTATCACAGGAAGTGTTTGTTGTGACAATGAAATCTTTTCTGTACCCATCCTTTACAATTCTCTACTCTCTATTGCTCCGTTATTTCCCCTGGGGTCTAACTAATCCTTCTTTGCATAAAATATTCTTCTATTTTCGATTGACCCAATTTTCCACCGGTGACAGCCACCATGTACATGTTCATCCAACCGGACAACTAGTCCATGTTGGATGAATAATGTCACTGGAATACGTCGTTTTGATGTGTTTCTCGCCGTTTCTTCGTAATTTTGGTAACACTTGGAAGCCAACGCATTGTTTTATGTGGAAAACTCGGAACGAAAATGATCGTGAACACTGACTTTGAAGGGTCTATTGTTTGCCCATTAACCTTAACACCTTCGGTGTGTTGAACATTCGAATTCAGTAATGGAGATTTTCAGTAAATTTCTATACGAGTATGCAAACTATCAGATTTCACATGAGACGGGAAGATCCTTTAGATAGGAGAAAATCTGCGCTTTCTAACGGCTTATCACCCTCGGCCGAAAGATTGTCTTCGTCATTTTTTTTTAATTTATGAATTCGCGTAACGGGAAACTCTTCTGGCAATTTATTGTGCTCTTAAAAAAGTCTGTGACCCCTCGATAAAGTGTGGTATGCCATTTGAAAGCGCAACTTCACCCCCGTCTAACTAGGGACTGCTTTGAACGTCCCGTGGCGATTTGGAAAACCATGTTGTCGTTGCTGTAGGTCTGTGACAATACATAAATAACTCTTTCTTGAAATTTTTTAAATGGCTGCAGGGATTCCAAAAAATGGCATTTTCATTGCTTCACAAAAAGGGACGTGTACCAAGGAGGGAATTTTTGGGGAGTTCAAAAAAAATTTTTTCCGGCCTCGGCTCAAAACTTTCAACCGGGGGTTATTTAGGGCGCTGAACCCGAACCTGAGGTCTTCTCTCGCCAGACCTAGGGTTACTGTAGGTTACGGTAGGCATAATGCCTTTTAACTGGCTTGACTTACCTTAAAATTTCGAAAATCAAAAATGGACCTCAAATTCGTGTTCAGCGTCGCAGATAACACCCATAGAGAAACTTCGAGTCAAATCTGAGACTTTGACCGAGCCACGGTCTACCCACCTTTACATACCGTCATCCAAGGAAATTCGATAAACCGACTACAGGTTTGTGTTAGGCAGCCGAAATACCAGGTTGTTCAATAAGTTTTGTCGTTCGATGAGAGAGGGCGCTGCTACTAGCCCAATTTTTTTTTGTTTTGTTATTACACTCTTCATATGAGCGTATGTGAAGTTTCATTTCAATCTGTCAATTCATTCTTTGTTTACAAGCCATTTAGTGTCGCCGTGTCACCAATGGAAAAAATTGAATATCGTGCAGTGATAAAATTCTTATTTTTAGTAGGTGTAGCACCAAAAGAAATTCACGAACGAATGTTAAAAGTGTATAATGATTGTTCACCTACAATCAGAACAGTAGAAAGATGGGTTACTAAATTTAAACGTGGTCGTACAAGCTTTGAAGACGATCCACGTGAATGACGTGCAAAAAGCGCATCAACACCAGAAATCATAGCCAAAATATAGGATATGGTTTTGGAAGATCGTCGATTGACTGAGTGGGATTTAGTGGAGGCTCTACACATCTCATTAGGCAGTGTGAGCCATGTTTCAAGTGAAATTTTGGGTTTCAGAAAGATGTTTGCACAATGGGTGCCGCATTCGCTAACAATGGAACAAAAACACATTCGAATGCTCGAAAGGTTTATTGTCAGGCTTCAAACAATCTGCAAAAGTTCCAAAAAGGTTTATCGCGAAAATATGTTCAAAATTCGCAAAAAAACTCCTCAAAACTTCGCTTCTGGTGAGCTTTCGGTGCTTCGCACCTTTTTCATACCTGGTCTGTCGTACTCTGTGATTAGACCGCGACTACGAATAAACTAACATTCGAATGCGACTTTTTCAGCAACATTTGGAGCGTTTCAAAAAGGATAAAGTGGTTTTTGTGCGTCGATCCATCACTATGGATGAGACTTTAGTCTATTACCATGATCCTGAATCAAAACAAGAGGCTAAAGAGTGGTGTGAACCTGGTTGTTCGGCTTCGAAACGAGTTCGTGTCCGGAAATCGGCCAAGAAGGTTATGTCATCAGTTTTTCTGGGGTGCGAAAGGAATTTTGTTTGTGGATTACTTGCAAACTGGTAAAACAATTAATTCTGAATATTATTGCAATCTTTTGGACAAGTTGAAGAAAAAAGAATCGTGAAAAAAGACCCGGTTTGCAGAAGAAAAAATCCTTTTTCATCAGGACAATCCACCCTGTCACAAGAGCATTCTGACAATGGCTAAAATCCATGAATTAAAGTTCGAATTGTCGGAGCATCCACCGTATTCACCAGATTCGGCCCCTAGCGACTTCCATTTGTTTCCAGAACTCAAAGAATTTATGCGTGGCAAGCGTTTTTCATCAATTGAAGAGGTCGTGACGGCTTTTGAAGCGTATTTTCCAGACCTTCCGGATTCTCACTTCAGGGATGGGATCCAAAAATAGGAGGATCGTTGGAGCAAGTGTATTAATGTTCAGGGAGATTATACTGAATAATAAAGTGTATTTTGAACCATAAAATTGTGTTTTTCTCATCGAACGACAAAACTTATTAAACCTGGTATTTCCTATGTAGAAGCTCCAAGACGATTTCATCTTAGCATTCTCGACGTCGTCAAAAGTCGCGTTCGGCCAGCAAAATTTCCCCCATTTTGAAGCTTCGGACCAAATCGGATGGAATTTTTCGAATTTAGACAAATGGGCCTCAGTTTCGTTATCAGCACCTAAATCAACCCCTAGGAAAAAGTTTAAAGCCCAATCCGAGACAATTGTTTTGAAAATCTTGATAATCGCCATTAGTGTACCCTTTTTCTCTTTGCAAGGCTGAAAATCCCACTTTTGGAAATCTCTTGAAAAACTCTGATTCATTTAGGGGATTTGAAAAACGGTTGATTAAAACTGTGTCCCATACCTACAACTATCAAAACGGTTTTGTAAAAGCCCTCAGGAATTGTAATGTAAGCCCTAATAAGGGAGTTCATGGCTACCTAAACAAGTCCTTTGCTTCGAAATTTTGCAGTGTAATGTGGGGTGTTTTTTTCATAAAAAAAATTCAAGAGCCCCTTCTAATCTTTGTATCTGGCAGGGCTGTTCGAATTCATAGAACATTGAAGTCGTGTTAATACTAGATTATACCGTGCGCCACATAAGTATACGAACCCCTCGGAAATGAGCTAAACCGCTATTAAATCCAGGTTTTAGATGTCGGAACACGTTTCTACGTTTTCTGCAAGGCCAAGAACCATAAAATATATCGTGTGGCCACCGCGGCTCTGCTTGACCCTTGTTCATAGGGAAGAATTTGGTTTTTGTAGGCCACATAAGTATACGAACACTTAGGAAATATTAAAATTCATCAATCAATAGGGCACAAACATAAACAAAACAGTGTCAGTACGAAGCGGCAGCACCGCTAGGTGTAATAAGTTCAAACAATCTGTCTGGGAGGCTGTCGCTGAGCCTCTTGAGACCATTCTTGTCAATATCGCTCCATGCGTCCAGGATGGCTCTTTGAGAGCACTGACGTTGTCGTATTGCTTTCCATCCTTGTAAATCTCACCCACAATAATCCTCCACAGGTTCTCTATGGGATTCAGGTCGAAGCTGAGGGCCGGCCAAGGCAAGAGGTCGACATTATTACTCCGGAACCATCCCAAAGAAGATCGGCTCACGTGGATCGTGGCGCTGTTCTGTGCATAACGGAAACTTTCACGTCGTCGAGCCCGCGGGTAAGGCAACAGATGGGAGGTCAAGACTCCTTGGTTTTTTTCTGAGTTCATCCTGCTCGACACTAATTCAATACCGACCTGGCCAGTGCTGTTGAAAGCCACCGACACCATGACGCTTGCACCTCCAAAGTTCCGGCGGTTGAAGTAGGCTGGCTCCTTTCTCAGATCTCTCCAGTAACTCCTCATCCGTCAGGCCCGTCCGAATTGCATTTCTTCTCGAGAACATTACCTGGAACATGTATTCGTAAGCGGCGCTCGAAAGGTCGAGCCGTGCAAAGAACTCACCGTATCCCAATCAGGGTTCGGCGCGGGTGTGGGCCTCCACAGAGGTGTGGACTTAGCTCTGGATGGGTGGAAGCGGGGGGTCTGATTTTTTGACGAAGACCAATTGAGCCAACTTGTTTGTGAGTAAAAACCGTCAGGCGCGGTTTTTCACGTAGATTTCAAATATAGATTGCGCTTTAACTAAAAGGCCAGTTTGACTGATTTACGAGTCGCGGAGTTCAATTAGGAGGTTTAGGGTGAAGTAAAGGTCTTCTCAGAATAATAGTCAAGAAAGACATATGAATACAGCATGTAAAAAGTCCAAAGCAGTTTGACGACTAAATGTTGAATGATTTCTGCTAATGATTTCCATGAGTCACGAGAGTTGATATTTGAGTTGAGCGGGGTCGATTCACCCTATATACTCACTTTCACCATCTCAGATGAACGCTGAAGACCGCTACAGTATGCGGGATCACACCTTTCTCAGGTGTAATCACGCCGAAAGTCGTCAATTTTGAAAACTAGGAGTCATGAGAGTAGGATATTTGAGTCCAGCGTGGTCGATTTACCCTGGTTGCAAACCTTCATCCCAGCTTGCATTATAACAACAATATGTGCAAACCCAAAAATACGTAAATTGGAAGGTCATCTTATCAAAATTCCTTTTGCTAGCAAAATATTTGACAAAGTAAATTTCAATAAAATATTCAATTCTCTCACCATCAAAAACATAATTGGGGTCGTAGATAAAAATGAAAAAATTTTTAGACCAATATTTACCTACAGCAATCCTATTTCTGCTAGAATTCACAACTATAATAAATTTCTGAGAACTCTGACTACCACTGAAATTAAAAATATTTTGAGTTTGTCGTGTGTTTGTGAAAAAAATAGTGATAAATATCATAATTATATCTGCTCTACTAATGGGCATATAATTACAGGAAATTTGGATATAATCGACGATGTTGTTTTCCGTAACATCCTTTGCAAAGGCACTAAGTTTAGATTCAACGACAAATCTAATAGACAAGATATTAAAATTATTTTTGATCAAACCACACTAGACTTTGTCAATTACTTGATCAATAAATTCAAGCTAAATGACGAGAAAATAAACCGTATTATGTCTTTTTTAAACACGGAATACAGGGCAAAAATAAAACCACTTCTTCATGGAGAGTTACTTAAAGAAAATACTAGGAAGTTTCCATATGAAGTTGTTAAAAGGTTGCAAAAGACTTTCATATTTTGTCCATTGGATAAGGCTAGTAATAACTATGGACTAATTTGTAAGAAGTATTATCTTATGTTCCTAATGAAAGAGATGGGAATTACTTTTGATGAAGTCAACAATACAATAGTACATGGAAATAACAATGAAGTTTATGAAGCCGTTCCAAATGCAAATGATGTTTCAATAATTCTTAAGCATAAGTTTTTCAACCTGAAGAACAAGTTGAAATTCCTTGTCGATTGTACACTTCCATTGATTTATGCCATACCAAAGCTACATAAAAACCCCATCAAATTTAGATTTATAACAGGAGCACATAATAGCCGTTTGAAACCTCTCGCTCAGGAATTATGTGTGGTATTTACAACACTGAAGAAGCATTTTGTCAATTACGCTAATATAGTTAAATCTCGGAACAAAACAATAAAAACATACTGGTCAATTGCAAACATAAATATTGCTGAGCAACTGAACTCATTTAGAAATAACAATGCGAAACTTTATTCGGCAGATTTCACTGATATGTTCACCAACCTACCTCATACTACTATTATTGGCTGTATGAGTTATTTGGTCAACATATGCTTTAAAAATGCTAATAGAAAGTTTATTGCTAGTAATGATTTCAAGTCCTTCTACACGGACAACCAATCGAAAAACGGTAGTTACAGATATTATACTAAGCATGACTTAATTTACTACATTGACTACCTTCTCAATAATAGCTACTGTTTATTCGGTAGCGTCGTTTTTAAACAGAAACAAGGAGTTCCACAAGGCGGTAATTTTAGCCCCATCCTAGCAGACTTGGTATTATCAGTGATGGAGTTCAAATTTTCAAAAACTTTGTCTTTTGATCGTAATGTTTTGTTTGAGCCTTATAGATATATGGATGACCTATTAATCATCCATAGCAAAACGGACAATTATATAGAAGACATGTTAGCTGTTCTTTACAATAATTTGTTAGAGATTAAAAGAACCCATAGGGACAATTTTCACACCAACTACTTAGATATCAATATAAAAATAGATAGTAACGGAATTCCGACTAGTTTATACAATAAAACGGACGACTTTGATTTACTCGTTAAGAAATTCCCGCAGTCAGATTCAGCAGTTTCTGTTATCATCAAGGCCTCAACAATATACACGGAGACCTTGAGGATAGCAAATGTCTGTTCTGAGGTGGGATTTTTCATTGATAAATTAAGGGAGTTGAAAAACTCGCTTTTGCATAATGGATACTCTTCTGAATTCATTACTGTGAACATAGTCAAATGTATCTATCGCAACAAAAAAGTTTCATATAAATTTCTTCTGCCAAATGATCACAATAACATTAAGAAAGTTCTTGCTGCTATTTTATGAGGGTTAGAGATAGCTACACTCTAATCTTGATTCCGACTCCTTCCCCCATACCACCATTTGTTTGACGACCGGCATGGTACGACCTTATCGATCACATTTTGTTCTGCACTCATTGTTTCCCTCCCCCCTCTCTGACTCTTTTTGCCTTTTTCCACCAATTTCATGTCTCAAATTTCACGTAATATCCCATGTGGCTCATTGCCAACAGTTCTCGCTCAATCTCCTCGTCCCATTGCTCTTTCTCATCGACAATTATGTTCCTCACTGAGGAGCCTCGGTAGAATTGTTTGGTAAAATTCGTCTGCTGGTAGAGGCGAAACGAATTTTATCAACTTCTATTTCCTTAACATCTATATTTTCATCTCTTTCTTCATCATCTCAGAGTAGCGCCGAAGACCGCTACAGAAGCGGGAGACGATGAAAAAACGTGAAGTCCACGAACATAAACTTGGGTTTTAAAACTGCAGTAACTTAAGTTCTAAATAAGGTACCCGGAAAAATCCTAGCCTTAAGAAACTACGCTCTGAACCCTACCGTTTAAAACCACCCGCATACCCGGAGAAGGCCTTTGAAGATAATCTTTCTGGTGTGGGTTCTGCAACATTTTTTGCGTTTTCTCAGTACTTAGGTGTGGGCCCAGCTGAGGGCCCTCAGTGCATTTTGAAGAAGAACCCGCACCTAGTGAATTTTCTTCAAAGGCTTTCTCCAGGTGTGAGGAAAAATTTCAAACGATAGAGTATAAAGTCTAGTTTCTTAAAGCCAGGATTTTTCCAAATATAGGTTGGTGAAAAAGTTATTGCGGTTTTTATGTCATCTACTTTTTTGAATGATTTCTGAATAAAGTTTTGGATTAAATGTGGTCGTGTTATACATCATTTTAAAGCTCGTTTTCGCTCTATCTGTTCGGTGTGTTGTTTTGTTTTGAAATTATTTAGCCACTTTTTTCAGTGCTTCAAATACAACATGGATAAGAGGCAAATTCGCACGATTTTCTTGTTCCAGTTCAAGCTAGGTCGAAGGGCAGAGGGACTTTAGGATAAAATCAGAGATCATTGGTGTAATTAAAAACTCGTTAGCGCTGTTCGCACCTCGGCTCGCTCGCCAGAAGGCCCCTCCCACCTCGAGAGAGAGAGCAGACAGCTAAGATCACGCGGCGGTTTCCGCGCGGCGAGTTATGCAGGTTCAATTGCTGCCTCTCGGATTATGATTGGACTACACACGGTAACCGATCCACTGCCAGTATATTGATTAGGAGGATTGATAGCACATGTTTATTAGATATTACATGAGCATGCAGTATTACTTTTCCTAAATATTTGAACACAAAATAATTAACCTCCATTTCCCCGCTACTTGCACTTTTCTGTATCACAATCATAGAAGCGGTGTGGTTTTGAGAATGATTTCTGCATTTTCGTAGTTGAAATTTCCGAAAAACAACAGCTTCGCACCTACGATTGTGATAATAGGAGTGCGAGTAACGGAGAAATGAAGGTGATGTAAGATTCACTAGATTAATACACGCGTGTAGCGGTGTAACAGTAAAGGATTTCGTGGCATTCTGCGGCGTTTCTCTCGGTTTCTTCGTCATTTCTGTTCTACTCGGGGCCCAAACAATCGAATTAGCGATTAATCTCAAAATTGAAGATTATCGTGAACACTGCCTTTAAATTAATTGAACACCATTTGTTTTTCATTAGTAGAGATAACTCGTGGGTTTGTTTTTTATCCTTATCCATTCGATATTCGTTACCTTCCTCTAAGACCAATCAATGAGATTACCATGCCTCTATCTTCGCCTATGGCAGAGCCATTAGGAGTGTCCCATTCAGAACGATGCCAATGCATCCACTCACCCTCCTCGACGAGGAATACGAAGGCACACCTCATCGTCGCGTTGCGGCGATCTAGTCGCCGCGCGGAGTGGGCGAGAGATTCTGAGTCGAGGCAGATAATTATACCTCGTGGTACGTGGAGTCGAGGTGCGAACCATCACTAATCACAGTCCCACTAATTGATTTTATCCTAAAGTTGCGCACCCGGTCGAAGAGCTGCCGAGTCAGCTCGGGATATCGACGATGCATTTGGGGCGGAAACCACAAATGAACGTACGGCACAATGGTGGTCCAAGAAATTCCGCAGCGGCAACGGGAGCCTTGAAGATGAAGACGGCCGTCCGTCTGTGATTGATAACGATCAATTGAGAGCCTTAATCGAAGGCGATCCTCGCAAAACTACACGAGAAGTTGCCGAAGAACTCGACTTCGACCATTCGACAGTCGTTATCCATTTGAAGCAGTTAGGCAAGTCAAAAAAGCTCGATAAATGGGTGCCGCATGATGCCCCACGTTGCACAACGGGTGCCGCATGGTGCCCCATGTTGCACAACCGACCCTGCAGAAGTTAAACAGATTGGGCTACGAGACTGCCTCATCCACCATACTCGCCGGACCTCTCGCCCACCGACTACCACTTCTTCAAACATTTGGACGTTTTTATTCGGGAGAAATGCTTCAAAAACCACGAGGACGCAAAAAACGCCTTTGCCGACTTTGTCGCCTCCAGAAGCCCTGATTTTTACGCTACCGGCATAAATAAACTTGTTTCTCGTTGGCAAAAATGTATTGATTCTAATGGTTCTTATTTCGATTAATAAAGTTTGTTACAAATAAAAATTTATGGTCATTTAAAGTTGAAGGTTAAAAACCGCAATAACGTTTTCGCCAACCTATAGCTCGTTCAGCACTTAGCTTATAACGTTCCAAAAAACCTACCTTTTTGAGGACTCAGCCGATTTTTTCATCGTCTCCCGTTTTCTATGTAGCGGTCTTCGGCGTTCATCTGAGATGGTCAGAACAAGTCTCAAGGGTAAATCGACCACGCTGGACTCAAAAGTCTTACTCTCGTGACACCTAAGTTTCGAAAATGCCCCTTTTCGGCAGGACCACACCTGATAATAGTGTGAGGCCTTTTACTGTAGCGGTGTTCAGCATCCATGTTGGACGTTGAAAGTGAGTATACCGAGTAAATCAACTACGCTGGACTCAAATATCCTACTCTCATGACTCCTAGATCTCACAATTTTCGACTTCTCATGGGACCACGCCTGAGAAAGGTATGATCCCGTATACTGCAGCGCCCTTCAGCGTCCATCTTAGACGGTGAATACGTTGTAAATAAATCACACTTGACTCGAATATCCTACTCTTGTGACTCGTAGAAAAATATGGACTTCCGGCAGGATCGAACCCTCTTTCAAACATCCTCATTTTATTGCACAGCACAAGCTGTTACCAGTTGCATATACTTTTGCACTTTCAGCTCCTCTCTAAATAAATGCATTAAGCGCTGTTTGAGCTCTCGTCCTCTCAAACATACGAATTTTTTTGCAAAGCATTGGCTTAGAGCTTTCAATTTAGGTTTTTTACCTTTTGACAATTTTAAACTTACCATTTAAAGGGATCGTCCACGATGAAATATGGTTGTCGAGTTTTCCGTTGAATATGGGAGGTCAGAGGCCTACTGAGACAAACGTGCCAGAAAGAGCAGCGAAAAATGCCCGAAAACCGTTTTTCTCTACCAAAACAGGATCGCTCTTGTGACGTTTCATTTCTGGCATTAGGAGAATAGACCGGTTCGGAGAAGTGAACTGTTCAATGTAATAAACGTGTTAAACGTGATAAATTCTTTTGATAACTGGTTGCTTTCCTTTCTTCCTTGTAACAAGGGATCGACCCAGAGGCCGGCCTCGAAACCCAGGAAGCAGTTTTGAGGTGGCGACGCCTTCATTCGTAGGCAATTTCAGAACTCCAAAGTTTGTGAATGGCTTTGTGAAGACCCACTAGTCCGAGTAAACGCAAAAACTGGAAAATGGCTTTCTTCGTGTACGATGCCTTTAAATACGACAAGAGAAAATTTACTGCAGTGACACGTTAGAGGTATGCAAACCTGCTGTATAAACTGCTTGAACACATCAGCTTTTGGTGGGGTGGGAGAAGATTGACCCACTAAAACGTTCCTGGGGGTCTGAGCAAAATCGCCATTAGAGGGGGTCTGAGCAAAACAGGCTACCTCGTGCAGTACCCTGATCCCAAATGTGTACTCACGTTTGATCGTGTGAATTCGAGCCGCGCAGTCCTGTGGTGATCATGTAGGCGAGGGGCTTTCTCCGCCATGGATCTCACAATGTTGCCGTTTCAGGGGATTGAACGGCGGATGGTCTCTGTGGAGACGGTCAGCGACATCTCGGATCGAACCGTAGCGGGCGACACCATGGAGTTGGAGACTCTTCGGGCTATATGCCGCTCGTCATGTTCGCTGAGCTTCCTGGGACGTCCTGGATGACTGCGGGTGCCAGATGTATCGGTATCGCGTAGGAAGCCAGGGATACACGCGGCCGAACCGCTAATCTGCCTGGAGATCTGTCGGATTCCGAGTTGAGCATCACGAAGAGCTCGGATCTGGGCCCTTTCCTCGAGGTAGAGGTGGGAACCACGTGGCATGTTGATAATCATTATCAGCTAACATTTTCTATATGTTCGGCACGTGAAACGGGGAATTTCGACACTACCGTCGCGAATTATGTCTTTCTTTCCTAAGTATTAGTATACTTATGTGGCGTGCAGGAAGTGAACTTTTTTCTATTACTGAAGGCGAATTCGACAACTTTTGCTCAAACTAAGTTTTCCATTGTTTCCGGCGTAGCAGAAAACCTAGACGCTCTTTTCAATATCTAAAACTTCGGTCCAATATCTTTTCAGACCACTTTTAGGGTGTCCGTATCCTTATGTGGCGCACTGTAGTGCCAATTTGGGCTCAAGGAATTCCTTCTATGGGACGAATTTCGCATTTTTTGAAAGTTTTCAAAACACAATAACTGTCATATCTCCATTATCCAACGACTTCCGGGCACCAAACTCCTTAAAAATGATTAAAATGGACACTCCTATCTAATGATAGTTATGTTGTCGATTATCGTCCTTTTTTCAAAATTTCAATTTTTACGTGTTTTTTTTTGGATTTTCGGGAAAAACAATAAATCACAAAATAGTTATTGCTAGATGTGACACTGCACGTAACACATTACCTCGAAGCTGGGTGCCTCAAAGTTGTTGTATAAGGATCAAATGACAGTTTGTTATTTTTGAAAAATTTCCGAAAAATGCAGAATTTTGCCCCATTAGCGAGGTTCCGTCGAGCGTTTCTGTACTATAATCTAGTCTTCAGAGTGTTCGAATGTTCCATGAATATGAACAACATCCGTGGAAAGGAAGAAGATAAACACGGGCATTCTAAGATTTTTTTTGTGTCGAAAACCATTTCGATTCAGAATTCAAAGCAGGTTGAGTTCTCCGAGTAGCGATAAACGCGACTAGGTAGAACAAGAATTGCTTTTCACAGATGAGCAGTAAGAAAATCGCGGGCTAGCACTTGCTGCAGAACTTTCTCAACAGCCTGATACATACATTAGCATCTGCCTTCATTCAGTCACCACATAGAAGATATATTCCAGAAGCACGTGAAGACGAGTCGGTATCCTCCGTGACATCGATGATGGCAAGTCGCTTTACTGAGGACACCGCAGATCCGCGCAGCTCACCAGTGTCCGACACAAGCGACTGCTCCTGGCCGAGCCCAACAAGGTTTTTTTTTAATTTTCTTCTTCCCCACTTGCAAGTGATTGTTTTTTAATGCTGATCCAGTGTGTTTAGTGCTGACGTGTCACGCGTTGCTTCCGTATCCGATCTACGAAGGACTCAAGAAGATGAGGTGGGACTGCTAAAGCCGTTTCCGTGAATGTGCAGAACTGTTGCTAAAGATATTATCACCAATCTCGCGAAACACCCTTACAACGTAGGGCGCTTCACCACTAAAAATTCGCTTTGCGCCTTACAAATCTAGAACAATGTATTATATTTGTCCGTAAATAAATTTTGTCTCATTTGATCGTCGAATTTCGAATTTGTGAGACTTTTTTTGAAACGAGTTTTGTGAGGAGGATTTCTGCATGAAACTGTGGACTATTCTGTGATCACGGTTTTGCTCAAAAACATGAGAAACTGGTGTTTTATTATCTCTCTTGGGGGATAGGTAAATGCTGAGAGAAAGTTTTCTTCGAGTACACTACTCGTTTTTTTTTGAAATTTCGCGGTTCTCAATCTGAAGTCTTATTTTTCTTGTTTTTTTTTTTGTACCTAAAATTCCCGCGCATTCTCGGTGGGTAGAGACGCGGACTCATTAAAAGTGAGCTCAGTTCAATTTTTGACTTGAACATACCTCCTTGTGAAAAAAATAACAAGAAAACTAAAGGTTGGCGCCAATGCTGATTATGCATATAAAAATAAGCAACGATGGAGAAGCAAATGTATAATAGGAAGAATAACGGCCGATGGCGAGATTGTTAGATTTTTTGAAGGGAGTCCAGCAAAAAAAACTGGATAGTACACCTCAACAAGAGCCTGAGGTTGAAGGCTTTGTTTCCCGTCAAATGCCCAGTTCAACCTAAAAATCGACTTCCGGTTTTTCTGCTCGCCCTGGAGAGACTGTCACGCTGAGCACAATGATGACATAAGAATCGCTCAGAACTTACTTTAAACTAAGTTAAGGCTTCTCAAAGATGTCGAATTTGAACAGCGAGGATTCCGTGGGCTAGTTGTTCCGGGGCTTCTTTTTCGTCATTCGTGGTCATTGTGCAGGAGCGAGCCAGGATATAAAGGGGGGAACGACACCAAATAGAAAATCGTCAATTTCGATCAAACTTCATTGCGTTTCTCGCTCCAATAAATTTGGAAAACTAGCTGGTGAGCGTGTCCCTTTTGTTTTTGGGGGGTTGTTCCGCTGATGGGGGGGGGTGTAAAAATAATTCACACCCACGTCGAAAGTCTATTAAAGGCAGCGTTCACGATGATCATCCTCTTTGACTTTACACAGTGAAATGATGGGCGAGAAGGATCCTAGGCTCTCAGTGTCGAAAGAACGATAGAAAGCGAGCCAGGAGCGGAAAAATAACGGCTGCAAACAAGCGTTTTGGTGCCCCAGACACGCCTGGTGCCCCAGATCCGCCCCCTCGGAATGAACAAATGAAGACTCAGATTACAGGAATGATCAAGTCAAGGAAGTGCTGATAAGTGAGCTGATCGCTTCATTGCACTGATAAGTATCATCCTTCTAGCGGTGAATTCCTCCACGCTCAAAGATCAACGTAAACAAGGGAGGGCCTACTATTTTGGCTCGAAAACGCGTCTTTCGTGTCCGTTCTAAGCATGCCTTGCTATATAGGGCACCAGACCCTCCGTAAGCCGTGGAGATATCGGATGTGAAATTTATCGTGAACACTGCCTTTATGATGCAAAAGTTTCCGGACTTTTCACGACTTTGAATAAAAAACATCTATTTCAAAAACAAACTAGGCCCACCCAACAAAATAATTTCCATCACATTCAAGAATCTTTCGCCACCGATTAGGCTGATCATGAGTTCCTGACGCGTAGAACTCTGGCTTTTTGGAGTCGAAGTATTCTTCTATGGCCATTTTTGACTTCGTCATCGTTAGTGAACTGTTTTCCATCCAGGAAGTAGTGCATCGTGCGAAACAGATGGTAGTCGGAAGGGGTAAGATCTGGGCTGTATGGAGGGTGTTTAAGAACTCCCCAGTCCAGGTCCAGTAGTTTCTGTCGGGTTATCCGAGATACGTGTGGCCGAGCATTGTCGGGAAGAAGGCGAACAGAAACGGCTGGACATAGGCTGGGAAGTTCTTCTTCACCCTCCATAAAGCCCAGATCTTACCCCTTCCGACTACCATCTGTTTCGCACGATGCAGTACATCCTGGATGGAAAACAGTTCACTAACGAAGACGAAGTCAAAATGGCCTTAGAAGAATACTTCGACTCGAAACAGCCAGAGTTCTACGCTTCGAAAATTCATGATCTGCCCAATCGGTGGCGAAGGGTCCTTGGATATGATGGAAATTGCAGTATACCGCAATGTGAAAAAGCCATAGTGCGGTTGCGGTCAACACACTAACATAACAGTAGAAAACCTGGCGCTTTGTCAGATTTTGTCGTCGACCTAGTGCACAGCTGATATTCTGGGTGAGTTACGGCTTTTATTCTCTTTTTCTTGCTTGTTTCTGCTTTATTATGATTGCTGACCCTTTTAATATTGCGAATAGGGGCTTCTCTTAGAGCGCGAGAGGAATTTGTAGTTTGTCCTGGCCTGATAGTGTTTTTTTAAAATTATATTTTAAAATTGAAAAAAAAACGGCAAACTTCCCTCACGCACTAAGAAAAGCCTATATGCGCAATAATAAAAGAGTCAGAAACAAAAATAAAGCAGAAACAAACAAGAAAAAATAACAAAAACCGTAACTCACCCAAAATATCGGCTGTGCTGTCGATCGATAACGAAGTCTGGCAAAGCGCCAGGATGTCCACCGTAGTGCGAGTGTGTCGACCGCAACCGCACAATGTCCTTTTAACATTGCGGTGAACTGTATTTTGTTGGGTGAGCCTTGTTTGTTTTTGAAATAAATGTATTTTATTTAAAGTCGTGAAAAGTCCGGAAACTTTTGCATCATGCTAATATCTACTGTCGTTCTCGGAGCCAAATTCCGGTGCACATTTGCGGACAACGGCTGTTGCATCACGCAATAGGATGATAATCGTGCTGGGACCACTTGGTCCCGGCACGATTCACCTTTCTCCCAGCACGATTATGATCACGTCGCGTGATGCTACAGCCGTAGTCTGCTGTTGCGGACCGGACTTTGACTCCGAGAACGTCAGCACCTGGTGGCTTTAGCCCTTTGGGGGATCAGCGAACATTGCACACTCACGTTAGGTTTCATGAGTATCCCAGCAGAGTGTAGCGAAGTTCTGGATACTAATTGTAGGAGTTATAGACGAGCGATCTCTATGTTTTCTTTGTCAATTGGGTAGAGGTGGGACAATCCCGGGATCTGTGCATGTTGGAGTATTTCGTGTAAGTTTGTCACAAGTAAGGTCATTCCAGCATCTATGCCTGCCATGTACGTTATGCAACAAGTCATTTAATGACGCAGTTTCATTGCAACAGCACTGGTTTGGTCACGTCTCTTCGAGAATTCATGTTTGTCAGGTATTTTTCTGTAATCTCTGCTTTGTTTTGTGGTACAGCTACAGTGCGTTTCAAAAGCAAGGGCGCATCCAACTGCATGCCTCTAATATGTCAATGCTGGACCTAAGGAGGTTTTTAGAGTTCCACTGCGGCGCGGCGCGATTTTATGATTCATATGCGAATTGACCAGCGGCGCGTTATCGATCGATGCCCACAGACAACATTTCATCGCGCCGCGGAACTCCGAAATAGGCCTAAATCCAATTTCTCGCAGGAGCTGCAATCGCCACTGAAGTCGTCGTGTCTGGAAATTCTCGTCTTCTACATTTAAGCTCTAGAAGTGGAAAATAGGCCTCTTTTCGCACTAAAACCCAAAATGGGCTTTCTAAAAATGTGGACACATTTTTGAAAATATAAGAAAAACAGAATTTCTCTAAATCTCTCGATTAAAAACAATTTCTCTCGATAGGTGTTTGCGATTCACAGTCTGAGCATCCCAAGTTCCGTGGCCAGTTGCTCACTGTAAGCAAGTTCGTGAAAATGATCCACTTGTTTTCAATCTGACGCCCACGACCAGTGAAATTCTAGCAGTTTTCAGACTTCTGACCCAAAAGCCATGGTTTAGAAGGCTGATGAGCGGGGCAAAAACATTGCTCACTGTCAACTTTGACCAGCTGCGCGACCTACCGACCGGGAAAAGTTAGCTTGAGTGATGTGCACTATGTAGATCTTGGCAACGGATTTGTTAGAGAACGGCCCAGTTCCTTTGGTAATGTGGGAACTTTTCAGTAGGATTTCAATGTTCATATGTTTTTTTTGTCCGAAGGAGGCTGTCCCTCTTTTGGACAAAAAAAATCATCTGAACACTGATAGGGTGTTCGTCTTTACGGTGGCCGGCATCGCAGTGCTATCTGAGGCTAGGTAGAGTTATCAGCAGGTCGGAGTCAGCAGCGAACGATGTTTCTGCTCTGTCAACTGGTCTTCTACCGTGGCCTCTGTGCGAGAAGTCGAAAAATCGTTTCGAACTTCAGTGGTCATCGGTGTCGAGTTTGAGGCAAATGGTACTGGCTTCTTCGGTCTTCCGTGGCCGTAAGCTCTGGTACAGCCGTAGTGACCCGTTGATTTCGATTATCACCAGCAGCGGAGCGGTGGGCCTCGGTGAAATATAATAGTGATAAGGAGGTTTCGACGAAAAAGCCACCGCTCCGCGCTGTGATAACCGAAAACATGAGTTCACTTGGAATGAAACATAGTCTTATTATGAAGGTACGGGAGCCTCCCGCAAGGGCCCAAAGTCCGCCCGCCGCATACAGCGACTGGTTTTAAAAATCTTCCCGGGAGGCTCCCGTAGTCCCATGAAGACGGTCGGTCTTCGCCTTGCTCCCTCAGGAGTCAGAATTCTGCTGACGCCTATTGGCTACCATCGAAGAGCGGCTGAGCTGTGCAACGATATTTGGGTTGGCCATCAGGGTTCGGCGCGGGGTATGGATATCCACACCGGGGGGTCTGAGCTCCACCGGGAGACCACATGAACCATTCTGACCGTGGGTAGTAATTACACTGTCTAGAAAATTTTTTTTGCGAATGATTCGGTAATAGCGTCCAATAAACATGAAACCTTGTAGTAATTAAATTAACGTAAATGTTGAATCTATAGTAAAGGTTCTCCTACGATTGAATATAAGGCACATAGGTTCTGGGCGTGTATCCTGGATAGTTGTGTACTGAATTGCAAATAAGAACAGATTGGAAGCTACGGAATGGGGCGGAAGAAAAGAGAGGACGCGATGAATAAAGTTATTGGCAAAGGCGAAGACGAGATGTACTAAAGAATACATATGTTATCAGAGAAGAACAGGTCACTTTAAATGTATGGAAAACACGCTTTAATAAGTGGTTGGATACGAAAATAGATGCGTCAACATTATCCAGACCAGACATGGCAAAAACACTCGCTATTTGAAAAGAGCGTCATCTAATCTGGTTACGTTTCGAATTTCATTCTCCGAACCCCCTCATACACGAAACACACTGCGCGGATTCGACCTCGCAAGGTGCTTAATTTTTTTCTCACATTTTTTGCGAAGCAAGGGTCACGAAAATAAGATATTCGAGTCGAGAGTGGTAGATTTACCCTATATACAAATTTTCAGTCTCTAAGATGGACGCTGAAAGCCACTTCCCTGTGTGGCCCACACCTGTCGCAGGTGCGATCGCGCTGGAAGTCTACATTTTTGCAAGGTATGAGTCAGTAGAATACGATGATCGAGTCCAGCGTGGTCGATTTACCATGTATACTTCCTTTCACCGTCCAACATAGATGCTGAACACCGCTACAGTATGAGGCCTCACACTTTTCTCAGGTGTGGTCCCGCCGGAAGTCGTCAATTTCGAAATTTTAGGTGTCATGAGAGTAAGATATTTGAGTCCAGCGTGGTCGATTTACCCACTGTGCAATCTTTTACCGCCTCAGCGTAACGCCGAAGAGCGCTACATAGGAAGCGGAACAAGGTAAAAAAACGTCAAAGTCCACAAACCTAAAATGGGGTTTTAAAACACCTGTAACTTAACTTCCAAGGAGCTAACCCGGGTTTGAGCAAAACTAAGAAACAAGGTTTGTAACCCTACCGAATGAAACTTTACTCGCTCCCAGAGGACGCCTCACAAAAAAATTTACTAGGTGTGGACATTTGATGTTTTGAGCATAAATGTCCACACCTAAGTGCACTGGCTAGGTGTGGACATTTATGCTGAAAACATCAAATGTCCACACCTAGTAAAATTTTTTGTAAAGCGTCCTCTGGGAGCGAGTAAAGTTTCATTTGGTAGGGTTACAAGCCTAGTTTCTTAGTTTTGCTCAAACCCGAGATATCTAATTTTCAACTTGAGTTACAGCTGTTTTAAAACCCTATTTTAGGTTTGCTGACTTGTAATTTTTTTCACCTTCTCCTGCAGCATATGCAAGGAAGGATGATTGCTTCGGTGAAGATTTACCGAGCAGTTGAGTGAGAGCGGCGCTGGGGCTACGGTGGTGCAGTGCGATAAGGCGCTCCCCCGGAAAGGGAATATGCTGGTTCAATCTCGCCCGGAGCCAAGCGTTTTGCGATCAACTCAGCACCTTGCGTAATCATACCATAACGTGCACTGCGACGTTGAACTGCAGTTACGGCAAAAAAACATCCAAAAATCGTGTAAGACTTAACTAGGGCATCATCTTGACAGGTCTACGACTGTTAGATAGTCTCTGGCGGTATTCCTGTTTCATCCCGTTATACGGGTGAAAGGATGATTGCTTCGGTGAAGATTTACCGAGCAGTTGAGTGAGAGCGGCGCTGGGGCTACGGTGGTGCAGTGCGATAAGGCGCTCCCCCGGAAAGGGAATATGCTGGTTCAATCTCGCCCGGAGCCAAGCGTTTTGCGATCAACTCAGCACCTTGTGTAATCATACCATAACGTGCACTGCGACGTTGAACTGCAGTTACGGCAAAAAACATCCAAAAATCGTGTAAGACTTAACTAGGGCATCATCTTGACAGGTCTACGACTGTTAGATAGTCTCTGGCGGTATTCCTGTTTCATCCCGTTATACGGGTGAAAGGATGATTGCTTCGGTGAAGATTTACCGAGCAGTTGAGTGAGAGCGGCGCTGGGGCTACGGTGGTGCAGTGCGATAAGGCGCTCCCCCGGAAAGGGAATATGCTGGTTCAATCTCGCCCGGAGCCAAGCGTTTTGCGATCAACTCAGCACCTTGTGTAATCATATGCAGCAGTCTTCAGCGCTATACTGAGACGGCAAAAGATTGTATATAGGGTTAATCGACTACGCTGGACTCAAATATCCTACTCTCGTCACACCTAAATTTCAAAATTGACCACTTCCGGCGGGACCACACCTGAGACAGGTATCCCAAATGTGGAGATTTTCGTAAACCAGGTGTGACGAGAGTAGGATATTTGAGTCCAGCGTAGTCGATTAACCCTATATACAATCTTTTGCCGTCTCAGTATAGTGCTGAAGACCGCTGCATATACTGCAGGAGAAGGTGAAAAAAATTACAAGTCAGCAAACCTAAAATAGGGTTTTAAAACAGCTGTTACTTAAGTTGAAAATGAGCTATCTCGGGTTTGAGCAAAACTAAGAAACTAGGCTTGTAACCCTACCAAATGAAACCTTAACCGATCCCAGAGGACGCTTTACAAAAAATTTTACTAGGTGTGGACATTTGATGTTTTCAGCATAAATGTCCACACCTAGCCAGTGCATTTACGTGTGGACATTTATGCTCAAAACATCAAATGTCCACACCTAGTGATTTTTTTTGTAAGGCGTCCTCTGGGAGCGAGAAAAGTTTCATTTGGTAGGGTTACAAGCCTAGTTTCTTAGTTTTGCTCAAACCCGGGGTAACTCTTTTGGAAGTTAAGTTACTGGTGTTTTAAAACCCTATTTTAGGTTTGTGGACTTGGACTCGATCATCGTATTCTACTGACTCATACCTTGCAAAAATGTAGACTTCCAGCGCGATCGCACCTGCGACAGGTGTGGGCCACACAGGGAAGTGGCTTTCAGCGTCCATCTTAGAGACTGAAAATTTGTATATAGGGTAAATCTACCACTCTCGACTCGAATATCTTATTTTCGTGACCCTTCATTTGCAAAAAAATATGAGGTCTAACGTCTTGCAAAAATTAAGCACTTTGCGGGATCGAACTCGTGTCGTGTGTTTGGTGTATGAGTGGGTTTCGGAGAATGAAATTCGAAACGTAACCAGATTAGATGACGCTCTCTCGAACCAGAAGTCTATACATCTGAAGTCACTCACTCACTCACTCATTCCGTTAGCTGGCGGCTGGCGGAGCAGGATGACCTCTCAACCAGTACACTGCTGTAGGTGCCATAGGAGCTCTTGTGGCCTGAACGATACGCTTCCATTCAGTACGGTTCGCAGCAATTAATCTAGCATTAAGGACACTGCACCGTTGGGACTTCGGATCCGCCTCGACTTGCTTCAACCACGTCTTTTTCGGGGCTGCTCTTTCAACATTCCACAGTGCAGGGCGCTCTCTCCATAACAATCTGCGCGGAAGTCGGTTTGTTTCCTTTCTGCATACGTGTCCGAACCATCGCAGCCTTCTCGTTCGAATTTGTTCTTCGATCGCGGGCTGATGGTCGCAAGTATCTCGGATAACGTCGTTCCGTATTCGATCTCTTAAAGTTATCCCGAGGATTTGCCGCAAACACCGCCTTTGGAAGACCTCCAGCCTGCTGTGATCCGACTTCAGCAACGCCCACGACTCTGACCCGTACAGTAGGATTGGCACTATGAGCGCGCGAAACATCCGGATCGTTGTCTTGATTGACACATTACCGTTCTTCCATAAACACCAGCCCAGCGAAGCGAAAGCAGCCGACGCCTGCCCGATCCTGCACAGTATCTCCGATGTAGCCACTACCTTTCGCTCTTGCACCACCGATCCGAGGTACTTGAACTCCTTGACTTGCTGAAGCTCAGCTCCCTCGAAGAACACAGAAGCACGTGAAGCGTCCGACGTCATGACTTTAGTCTTCTCCTTATTAATCCGCAGCCCATACGATTCCGCGATTTGTGCCATATCATTCAACAAAAGCGTGGCTTCCATGTCAGTATCGGTGAACACTGCGCTGTCGTCCGCAAACATCGAATCCGTGACAAAATCGTTATCGCCAAATTGGACCCCTCTTCTATTTTCGAAGGTCTTTCTCATAATAGCATCGACCACGGTATTAAAGAGGAGCGGCGAAATCACATCTCCCTGCCGGACGCCTGCATCGACTCTGAATTCTTCGGATAGCTTGTTTCCGACGCGAACACAGCTAGTCGAGCCTTTATAAATTTCCTGCAGAAGCTTCACCATTTTTCCTGGCATGTGTTCGCATTCCATCGATCTCCATAAGGCGGGCCAGTGCACGCAATCGAATGCCGACTTGAAGTCTATGAAAGTGATAACGACGCGCTTTCCACAGCGAATCCTTTCCTCCATAACTTGACGAAGTGCGAAAATTTGATCGCTGCATCCTCGACCAGGACGAAAACCTGCTTGTTCTTCGCGACAGGTACTCTCCCGATGGCGTTGAAGTCTGGACTGGATAGTTCTCGTGAAGACTTTACCAACAATCGACAACAGGCTGATCCCGCGATAGTTTTTACAGTCTCTGGCATCGCTCTTCTTATGGATAGGCACGACAATAGCCTTTTTCCAGGTTGATGGCACGCTCTCTGTCCGCCATATGCGCGTGATTAGCTGATGCAGCTGACGCAGTAGAACATCTCCTCCTGCCTTGATGACCTCAGCAGTGACATTGTCAACACCTGACGCCTTTCCATTCTTTAGCGACTTTATTGCCGCCTTCACTTCTTCCGCAGTGGGTTCCGAGTCAAGCGCTGTCTCCTCTGGTACCTCAACTAGTAGCGGTTGGGCCAGTGGACCTTGTGGCGCATCGTGAGTATAGAGTTCACTGAAGAACTGCCTCTATCGCAACAGACACTCATTTGCTGATCGCACAAAAGACCTATCCGTATTTCTGATGGAATCGCTCATGGGTTTGGTCTTTTTTCTGAGACGGTTGAGTGTGCTGTACAATGTGCGATAGTCGTTCCTTCCAACTGCCTCCTCCACTTCGTCTGCTACCTTATTCCAGTACGACTCCCGCTCTTCCTTCAACTTTCGACGAAGCTCCTGACACAATTGCCGATACCGTCCAAAGTCCGTTAGTTTCACTCGTTTCCGTTCGTCCACGAGACGGAGAGAATCGTCCGATATCCAAGGCTGCGTTCGCCGGCGAATAACAGGGCAGAGAGGCTCTGCGCATTCAAGAGCGACTTCAACTGTCTGCTTCTCGTGCTCGTCCACAGACAAGGCATCTTCCAGAACCGCGAACCGATTCGACAGCGCGAGTTGAAATGTTTCTTTTGTTCCTGGCGCCATCAAGTGTGACCAGTCTAGTTTCTTTCTAGGGGGCTTCTCACGCCTAGGTCGTCGTAGGCGAAGCTGCATTACTGCACGCAAGAGATAATGGTCGGATCCACAATCAGGCCCTCTCATGGCTCGAACATCTTTCAGTGATGGTCTAAAACGTGAGTTTATCAGCACGTAGTCCAAGTTGGCCACATCTCGTCCAGTTGGATTCCTCCATCTTAACTGATGCTTCCGGGTGTGCCGGAATTGACTGTTACCGATGGCAAGCTCGTTGAACGCAGCGAACGAAAGTAGGCGTAGTCCATTATCGTTTATTTCGCCCACGCTGAACCTGCCCAACACTCCTTCCCAGCCTGTTCTGTCACTACCGACTCTTGCGTTGAAATCACCCGCTACAATGGTGACATCGGTTTTTCGATAGTATTCAGCACGTCCTGGAGTTGGGTGTAGAACTCGTCCTTGTCAACGTCAGAACTTGGCTCCGTTGGTGCATAGATGGACACGACATGGGTCTTGATTGTTCCGCTCAAAACAAGAACAGCCATCCTGCCAGAAATCGGCTCGAATGAAACAACGCTTCCAGCTGCGCGACTGCCTAGCATAAATCCAACACCATTGCGATGTCCGTCCTCACCGGAATAGTACAGCACCATCTTTTCGCTACTCTCCGGCACCTGAATGGGCACCGTTCCACATCCGCTGATCCTCAGCTCGGAAAGTGCAGCAATCGATATGTTGGACCTTGACAACTCTCTTGCTATTATCTCTTTCTGACCGACGCAGTGTCCCGTTCGCACATTCCATGCTCCAATCCTCTGCTCCTTCTTAGGTGTCACCAGTCGTCCTCCATTTTGGCCAGTTGTATTCTTCTCACCAACACCCTGGATCCCTAGTGTTGGCGCATCGGCTGCCCCGGATGCGGTAGCTTCTTCGTTGTTGCCTAAGAGACTTTCCATGGTTACCACCTAAGTTTTCCAGCCCGTCGGTAGTATGGGGGGCCAACCCTCCTCCTTTCTCATCTGAAGTAAAATCTTCTTCTTGGACTTGCGAAATGAATTTACGAACTCATATTAATTTAAAAACACATTTATTTCTTCGAGACATCCCGTATTCTTGAACTTAGCCAATCCCTTCATCTTCTCCACGCTTCTTTTCCACCACATATTTACCCTAGCTTCCTACCCGGAATCATTCACAATGTCTGGAAACACGTTTAAACCTATGTGTCTTACATTCAACATTAGGAGAGCCTTCACTATAATCAAAACCCTTACTTTAGCTAAGATTTTCAAAAACGCAGGCAACTTCATGTAATCCGGCAAGAAAAACCTCGTCCGTGATCTTTTTCAATGTCAATGTCTTGTTTTTTTGAAATGGTTGTTCTTCTTCAAATTATACATCTTTTAGGATAAGTTGCTCATTGTTTTAATTTTACTACAAAAACAGACAATTAACACTCCTGGGAGGAGGTCCGAGAAAATCACCAAAAATTTGACCTACTAACGCTTCTGGGAGGGGGTCTGAGAAAATCGCCAGATGTTTGCTTTTAGAGGGGGGGGTCTGAGAAAATTTAGCCTTGTTCACACCTCGTGCCGAACTCTGTTGGCCATGTCTGCGTGATTCTCGGCATGCGATTTGAATTGCTCAATCTTGGAGGAACAACAACATTGAAGCTTTTGTACTGTGTTTCACCAACACCTATTTATACTAATTTCCGAATTCGTTTCTATACCTTTTAAATGGCCCATTTAGGACCTCTGTTCTAAAGCGAACTATTTTCCACTTTAATCGCTGAAATATTGTAGACTAGGGCTCCTAACTTGACAAGTTCAGCGGTGATTATAGCTTCGGCAAGAAATTTGATCCCGCTCGTGTATCGGCATAGTATGAGTGTGTCTATACTTTTGGAACACGCTACGTAAGAGCGTTCCCGTATGTTCTCCCACTTCTTAGCCGATCTAAGCCTCTATTTGAAAGAAAACGAAGAAATCATCGACTCCAACAAGATTGTTTTCGTTTTAGGTTTGCGATGCAGGTTTCACAACCTCAGATGCCTTAGCGCAGCATTCTTCGACTCATCCAGCACCGGCAAAGCATTAGTGGTCTCTCAGCCTCTTTGCTCTTCCCACCGTTACCTATTGTTATTTGTATGGAATCATTCATCAGTTGTCCGGGTTTTTTTCATACTGTTTTTGTTTTATGTTTGCCATATTGGTTTTATTGCTTTGAGTTTGTACAGATATAGAATAAGTTTATTCGGAAGTATTGTAATGTTGCACATTTCAATGTGGTTTTCCTTTCAATGTTTATTTTTTCTCAATTGTTGATGTTCAGATGCCGCTCACTGGTAGCGAAAAAAATGAAGTTATATCTATATCATACGTAGTACATTAGGGTTATATTGCGTCTGCACTAAGGGCTTCTTTTCAAATATGGTGACCAAACCTTCTGCTTGGGTTGTAGGCACACTACACGTCCAGGGAGGATTGCGGACGAGTTCTATGTTCTGACTTTACGTGCGCGGTAGAAATCCGCACTTTTCGCTTCGTCATTAAAGCACGTCTACTCTAGCTGTCGTTAGAGTGCGTTTACCGTGGGCACCTGATAATTTATCGCATTTCTAATTTAATGGTTTCTGTCCAACAAAGAAGTTTGCTACCATGAAGTCGTTGCATACAAAGAAACTGCAGAAGGGAAGAATATCACTAGAATATCATATTCCAGCGTGGTTTTTGCAGTTGATCGACTTTGGGCAATGCAACAACTGCTTGCAGACAGTAAAAATGTACTTTGGAATGCGATAATGCACTTTGCACAAATGTCTGGGCGGGACAAGGAAATTCTTTCAACCGAAATTCATTTTGTAAAACCTAATATTAAATCGTCTCAAAAAGCCACTACAACACGGGAACATGTAAAAATTAATTAAAGGAGCGTGCGGAATAAGATGGGAGGCGGAAATGCTAGGGAACACAAAGAAATCATGAGAGGAACCTTCACAACTAGAAATGCCATGAATTCTTGGTAGCTCGCAGTAAACGCGCTCTAGCGACGGTTAGGGATAACGTGCTATACAAAGTGTGGAAGTGAGCGGAGCGGGTTTCTGCCGCGCGCGTCTCGTCGGAACGTAAAAACTCGTCCGGACTCCTCTTTAGATGTGTACTCAGAAGTTTTAACCCTAGTTACATGTTTTCCTCAGTAACATACATTGAAGTTCACTAGTAACTTTCTTAAAGGCAGTGTTCACGATAAATTGCGAATGTTCAGTTTCTCACAGATTATGATAGGTCAAGAGCTTACTGTGGCAGCAGCGTCAGGAAGAATTGCAGAAAAAAACAAGAAGGCCCTTTTTTCCGCCTTAGCAGGAGGACCTCTTGTGTGACGTCATATTTTTGAGAATGTAAGGGTTGTCCGATGTGAAGGAATGAAGCCTTTCCTTGTTATAAAATGAGTAGCCTTCTCCACAGCTTTTTATCGAAGCCATTTCCCTTGCTGACCGGCTGTTTGCCAGTCAGCAAGGGTAATGGCTTCGATGTATGTTACTGAGGAAAACATGTAACTAGGGTTGAAACTTCTGAGTAGCGTGCATACTTCTTCTTCTTCCTAGCATTTATCCCACGTTGACGTAGGATCCGCTAGTTTGGTTCTTGTTGTCCGCTTATTCCTGTCAGCTGCGTCCTCCGGAGTGAGTCGCTCCGGAGGATGTAGCTGACAGGAAGGTGTAGTGTGCATACAATCCTTGTAATTTCACCGTGCCGACAAATGCCCGTTCCTAAACACCTTGTGAGGTCTGTTATATCCATAGATCCTCTCTCCGGAAACTTGCGACATGAAAGACGTGAAATCGTTCTCCATGTTAAAGGCAGTGTTCACGATAAAAGTCGTTTTTCTGTTTTTCCGCCTATCTTGAAAGCGGTCCCATGCTGATTCCAATGATGTCCCTGTAATCGCACAAGACCCCCCGAAAACGGAGTTATGGCCTCTCAAAGTTCAGCTAGGAAGCATTGGTGACGAGTTGTCCGAGGCTTGTAACTCCCGCTTTTTGCCGCCGATGTGTGCGAGCTGACCTGAGTAAAGAGAGACGTTGAGAATGAAGGGAAGAACGGGGCTTTTGATCGGAAACCATCGCTCATCTCACCACGAATTCAGGGAAACTGTTATAGGACGTGGGCGGAGTGGCCCAATGGGTTGACTGGCTCACGAGATTTTCACCGACTTACCGGCCGTTTTTCGTCGCACTTCCGTTCTTAATCTTCTTAGAGGGACTCAAAGCTTACGTTTTGGTCAAAAAAAACGTGCAACTTTTTCTTCGTGAACACTGCCTTTAAAGGCAGCAGACACGCTCGCAAAAGTTGTTGAGATAACTACATTAGTGGGGTCGTGCAGGCCAAAGAAGAGCCCTCACGAAGTTGCAAGCGTCAAAAACTAGTTAAAATGACCGTATTTGAGCCGTATTGAGTCACGAAATCATCCTTTCTCCGCCCACCGATACGGGCTCCGCCCTCCAATTCAGATATTCCATGCTCGATTACGCTCATTCTGGATCACTTTTTAGGATTCTAAGATCGTGAGCGTTCCAGAAAGGGCCATACGAGTACACAAGCGTCGTTATCCCAACAAATTTGTCGCCAGCTCCGCTATTTCAGCCAATGCAGTACAACTCGTCCACTTTCAGACCAATATAGAACGAACCGTTATATCTTCATTTCAGTCGAATTTTTTTCGGTTTTTTCGTTATTTCTGAATATTAACAGCTTCAGACCTTCGATTCATTCCATAAAATTGATATCATTTTTGAGCGTGTCTGCTGTGGGAAGAGGCCTAAGGAGTCCATATTTCACTAGAGCATTTGCAGTGTGGGCAGCTTCGGTATTCATTAGTCTTTCCGGAAGTGAACCAAGGAATCTGCTCGCATGATCGTTTCGGAGCAGATGTTCTCCTCTCAAAAATGCATTAAAGGCAGCAGACACGCTCGAAAAAGTTGTTAAGATAACTACGTTTCTGAAGTCGCATGGCTCCTAGTAGACTGCTCACGCCGTTGGAAGCGTCAAAAACGAGTCAAAACTACTAAATTTCAGCAATGCAAATCGAAAAGTTTCTGCAACCCCGCCCCTGAGCTTCTGCAACCCCGCCCCAAAATATAAACTCGTCCAGATTGGTAGTACTAATACGTTCCCTTTGGCTGGTTTTTGATGCTTCTAACGAGGTCAACATTCCAGTACAGGCTGTAAGAGTATATCGGCTCCTCTCTCTCAACCGTTTTGTTGCTAATATTCGCTGTTTCAACCGCGCGCCGTAAAACTCGTTCACTTTCACCTGATAACAAAATAACCGTTACTCCTCTGTTTGCACACAGTTTTCGTTCGTTTTTTCGTCAGTTCCCAATACAACCAGCTCCAACCCTTTGATTTATGTCATAAAATCGATACCATTTTTGAGCGTGTCTGCTGCCTTTAAGCCCCCCGTCCTAGTTGGAGGACAGTCCGACGTAATCCCTCCTAGGTCGTCCTGCAAAGTCCGCACTCAACGGGATGCCGAAGTGGACAGGGATGCACTGCGGACGACCTAGGAGGGACTATCGAGGGACAATTGTTTGTCCTCCTTCCGCATGTTTTACTGATGAAATATATACGTTCCTTGGACCACGTTCGCAAAAAAAGGCATAACTGTAGCCGATGATAGGATGACAAAGGGTGCCGTTCTCCAATCCTCTGCTGCTAATTGGAAAATTAGGATTTTTGAAAATTTTAACACTGCGGAACATTCAATAAATTTCTCCCTGACGGGGTGAGTATCCCTGCATGGGCAAAATTTTGAAGCGGGTGCGAAATTTTCATCCGATCTGCCTCTCCCTCTGACCTTCCGCACCCCCTCCCGCATTACGCCAGTGCTTAAAGGCAGTGTTCACGATGAAAATCGTTTTTCTGTTTTTCCGCCTGTCTTGAAAACGGCCCCATGCTGATTCCAATGGTGTCTCTGAAATCATACAAGACCTTCTGTGAACGCAGGTATGGTCCGTCAAGGATTGAGCTATGGAAACATGGTGGACGAGTTGTCCGAGGCTTGTAACTTCCGTCTTTTGCAGCCGATCTATGCGAGCTGACCTGAGTAAAGAGAGAAGTTGAGAATGAAGGGAAGAACGGGGCTAATGATTGAAAATCATCGCTCATCTCACGATCTCGAGCATTCATTTGTTCACGTCGGTGGGCGTGTGATGCGCTTTTGGGGTTTTCAACGCACTCGAAGTTGCAACTTCGGGCTCTTTTGGGACTCTTCCTGGCTCGCTTCATGCATTCTTTCGACGTTAACGTTACAGAGTGTCCCTCCACTACCCAATCCCAGTGGAATTTCGAAAACTTTTTTCATCGTGAACACTGCCTTTAAAGGCAGTGTCCACGATAAATTTCGTCCTCGGTTCTCAGCCGGAAGTCGAAAGTTCAGGGACTAATTGCAGCCCTGGAGTCGAAAGAACGAACGAAAACGAGCCCGAAAGAGCTCCATACGGCTCCGAAGTCCGCTCACTCTAGCCCTTCCGCTCGCGGTCGAGTTTTCCGAGGAACAGTTTGGTCCGTTCTTCATTAGCATTGGCGCGCGAGCGCGGCTCAGTTTTAGAATTGGGGCGCATTTGCGCACGCTGTCTACTTCAGGCCCGTTCCCGCGCAACTCACCGTTGAAATGTGGCTTTTAAAAAGAAGAGCCGATTTTGGATATTTCGCAGCGTTTTCCTTGATTCTTTCTTCACTGATGAAACAGTCAGACTCTGAACCTTCGTTTTCTGGTGGAAAATTGAAAACGATTTTTATCGTGGACACTGCCTTTAAAGCCACAGTCCAAGCTCGGGGGTAATTTTTGATATTGTACTCCGGCTGCCATGTATAGCAACGGTGCCAAGCGCGAAATCTCAATTCTCTCAAATAAGCGAGGAAAAGGTCAGCCACACCCCTTGAAAGAAAAAATGGGTGACGCCCACCGACAAGCTTCTGATCTCAATAGGGAAGAAAAGCGCGATTGATTTTACTCAAAATCTATGTTCTTTCACTTGTTTTCCGACTTACTTTGTATTGCGATCTGTTTCAGAACGATAGCTGCGAATAGCGAGAAAAAACAGGCGCGAGACAACTCGTCCGCGGACTTACCGCCGTTCAAATTTGTAATCTTTGCGGAGCCATAGCTTCGTTAGTAGTGAGTTCTGAGCAATTCCGGAGATACGATTGTGATCAGCATGAAATTTTCTCTTAGATAAGCAAGGAAACAAAATTCGATTTTGAGGTTGGACTGTGCCTTTAAAGGCAGCATACACGCTCGAAAATGATATCAATTTTATGGAATGAATCGAAGGTCTGAAGCTGTCAGTATTCAGAAATAACGAAAAAACCGAAAAAAATTTGACTGAAATGAAGATATAACGGTTCGTTCTATATTGCTTCGAACGTGGACGAGTTGTACCGCATTGGCTGAAATAGCCGAGTTATCGGCAAATTTGTTGGGATAACGACGCTAATGTACTCCTCATAAGGCCCTTTCTGGAACGCATACGCCGTCGGAGGCGTAAAAAAGTATCCAAAATGACCGTAATCGAGCACTGAATAACTATCGATGGGCGGAGAAAGGATGATTTGGTGACTTGGTACGGCTCAAATACGGTCATTTTAACTAGTTTTTGACGCTGGCAACTTCGTGAGGGCTCTTCAAGGGCCTGCACGACCCCACTAATGTAGTTCTCTCGACAACCTTTGCGAGCGTGTATACTGCCTTTAAACGCTGAAGGAAACACCGACGGTGCACAACTTGAACTTAAAGGCAGTGCTCACGATAAAAGTCGTTTTTCTGTTTTTCCGCCTATCTTGAAGACGGTCCCATGCTGATTCCAATGATGTCCCTTGAATAGTACAAGACCCCCTGGAAACGGAGTTATGGCCCCTCGAAATTCAGCATGGGAAAATTGTGGACGAGTTGTCCGAGGCTTGTAACTCCCGTTTTTTTGCAGCCGGTGTGTGCGAGCTGACCTGAGTAAAGAGAGACGTTGAGAATGAAGGGATGAACGGGGCTTTTGATCGGAAACCACCGCTCATTTAACCACAAATTCAGGGGAACTGTTATAGGACGTGGGCGGAGTGGCCCAATGGGTCGGCTGGCCCACGAGATTTTCATCCACTTACCGGCCGTTTTTAGCCGCACTTCCGTTCTTAATCTTCTTATAGGGACCCAAAGCTTACTTTTAGCCAAAAAAGGGAAAACTTTTTCTTCGTGAACACTGCCTTTAAGCACTAAGAGAAGTGACGATTCTGGAGCCCTTGCTCGTAGTTTCCCATGTTTCGTGCAACCCTCGATCGGAAAGCTTTCTCCTGATTTTGACTACGGCGAGAGATTCCTGAGGCGACCCGAGCGGCGAATACAGGGCCAGCCGAGGATACATACTCGAACGGCACCAAATTCGCCTCGGCTCACCCTTCGGTGCCATTGTAGGGCCAACCGAGGTAATTTTGGAGTGAGCCGAGGGATTTCATAATTTTTTCTTCAAACCTTTGTGGGTGTTTCGGGGTTCGCAGAGGAGACCCCTGGGACATCCTAGGACGGGGTCATCCCTGTCCTAAAATGTCCCACGGTCCCTAAAGGGGTGCACCCCACTAGAGACCGTGGGGGAGATGGACCCGCAGTTGGGTACCACAACCCCCACCCCCCGAGCCGTGGGGAGCCCCCTCCCCTCGGCGACAAAAATCATTTTCCAGCATCCGGTGGATCTTCCGTAAAGTGACTCGAGGCCACCTTCCAGGTCCGGCTCCGAAGAGCCGTCTGAGGCACTCTGTGAGATGAGAAACTTTTTATACCAGTGGCTTTGTCAATACCTAAGTCAAAACATGTTAATTAGAGTGAGGATCGAATATTCGAGTTCGAATAAATATTCGAATTTTTCGAACGAATTTTTATTCGAACATTCGAATATTCGAAAAGTGTGAATATTCGAACATTATTTGAATTCGACTATTCGCAAAAGGTGAAAATTCGAACATTATTCGAATTCGACTATTCGCAAAAGGTGAATATTCGAATATTATTCGAATTCGACTATTTGGGAAAGGTGAATATTCGAATATTATTCGAATTCGACTTTTCGTAAAAGGTGAATATTCGAACATTATTCAAATTCGATTATTCGCAGAGGTGAATATTCGATCGTGAAACCCGTAAATTTCTGTCTAATGCATTCAAAAAAAGGATTGCCCGTTCGATCAATACACATGGTTTTTGATACGCAATCGAACCCTCAATGCGCCATAAGGGGTATGCTATATATTTGCGATACACTGTCGCGTCGCTCTGCACAGCGACAGCGACCGCCTGTCGCGGAGCATCCACCCTTTAAACCTGTCGCCATCGTAGTGTGTTGCAAGCTTCGGCCGCGACAGGGAAAGTGGCAGCGACAGGCTTCATCAGCCCATTCGCAGTATGTCGGCCCTCCGCGTCACGTCGCTGCGACAGACGCGCGATAATCGTGCCTACGGCGACCGATGCCGTTGTTTCGATGCAGGTCCCGCAGTGCTAGATTGCATGCTTGTCGGTCATGACAGCGGCAAAGTATACCATACCCCTAAGGGGTCGTTTATACTTCCGCCGCCGAGCGGCGCGGCGCGCCGCTCGAAAAATCGCGCTACTAGGATGTATAACCGGGCTGCGTCGATTTGACGCGGCGACGCACATTTGCGTACCTGATCATGTATTCGAAGGAGGATTGCGGATCTTTACATTAATCTTGTTAGGAAACATGAATTTCTCACTTTCAATCTTCTTGTCAATCCCTACTAACTTACGTTCGATGTCAGAATTGTTCACGACTGTACATTTTATGGCAAGGTTAACTACAGCGTGGAGTGGATGAGGGACGTGGGGAATTTCTTGTCTTCAAAACAATTTTTTGTGTTCTCTGCTAATGACGGGCAACATTATTCACATGACAGGAAGAATCACTCGCGTTGTAGAGAGTATTTTAAAAGTATTTTTGTATTTTCTCTTGAGAAAAATGGTTTCAAAAGCAAAAAATCTAAACATTCACAACCCATCCTGCTTTAAACGACGCCCAAGACCTTGGAGGGACTTTGAGTGATGAATAAGAGAAACAATAAATGAGAATGTATGTGAAATAACAACAAAAAAGCAAATAATACTGATACGAATCGCACGCGGCAGCACCCAGGCGGCGGCCGCGTGCGGCGCCGTTGGATGATTTCGAGCAGAAAAACTCTAAACGCATTGCGGCGCCGCGAGGCGGCGCCGCTTGATCGATATGGCTGTATTGCATCTCGCCGCGCCGCGGCTGAAGTATAAAGGACGCCTAAGAGCCTTTCAGAGTGGCGTCGCAGCAAGACTCGCTGTCGCGGTGACGGTGTGAGTGATGGGGGGAGGGGTGCTACGCAGCGCAAACTGTGAAGTGCGACGGAGGCGACCGCCGCGCTTCCAGAGGGCGCGAGCTAGCAGCGACGGCAGCAACGTCGCGCAATGGAAATGATTTCGACCATTTTTGTCTCTGCCGTCCCGCCGTAGTTTCTTTCTATTTGCTGATGTTACTTTGTTCCTACCTGTCCATAAACTCTCTATAAAAATAATCATTACCCCTATTTCACTGTTTTCCTCAATCGAACAAACGGCGGCCAAACGGCGGCGAAGAGGTAAGAGACGCAGAGACAGAAATATGATTCGGCGGCAAGTCACGTTCACGCCCACTTTCTCTCGCTCTGGAGAGCGGCGTCACGAATTTCGCAGCGGCGCCACTCTGAAAGGCCCTATAGTCGCACAAGCAACTCAAACCAAGAGAATCAATGCCAATTATGCGCAAAATCTGCGCTGATGATGCGCAGAAAATGCATCGTAAACTTTACTATGCGTGCCAATTGGATGTCTGCAGCCTGTAAGGCTACTGTAGAATGGAATGTCGAGTCGTGACATAAGATATGCTTGTTTGAGTAACAGGACATGCCGAATCTACCAATATCCGACTCAATATCCGATCCGAATCATGACGTTTTTCGGATATTCGGTATCCGAATCATTATCCGACTCAAGGCACATTTCGGTGATTCAGATATCGAATCAAACGGATTTTGGCGTTTTTTCGGTGAATCGGATTTTGGATCATTCGGATTTTGACACTTTTTCGGTGATTCGGATTTTGGATCATTCGGATTTTGACGTTTTTTCGGTGAATCGGATTTTGAATCATGAAAATTTCGATTCATTCGGATGGATATCCGAAAATGAGTGAGTCGGATCCAATGTATAATGGCAATCGCACTTGACCACTCCCATTTTTTCATGCCGCTGCGCAATGATAGCACCAACCATAGCTTCGTTGGGTGGAGCCATGTACTCCACCAACCTCTGAGGCCGGATTCATCATTGAAAAACGGGTTACCGCCTGCCCTGGGTTCGCCAGACCTGGGTTCGGAAATTGGGTTTTGGTTGGATAACCCAGCACCTTTGATTCATAAGCGCAAATGTTGGGTTGGTTCCCCAAACCCATTTTTTGTTGACACGAGAGGCGTCTGCGAATGCACAACGTATTTTCGCGACGTCTATCTCGAATTCGCCTTTCAATCAATACTGAAATTTATTTTTGGCTAACTCCTTATATCGCATTTTCACTCTTCTCTTGCAGCTAGTGTTGAATTCTCATTCTAGTAGTCACTGTTTTCAATGATTTTTTCATATTTTCCCGTGGTTTAAAGGCAGTGTTCACGAAGAAAAAGGTTCCCTTTTTTTGGCTGAAACGTAAGCTTTGGGTCCCTATAAGAAGATTAAGAACGGAAGTGCGACGAAAAACGGCCGGTAAGTGGGTGAAAATCTCGTGGGCCAGCCGACCCATCGGGCCACTCTGCCCACGTCCTATAAATGTTCCCCTGAATTTGTGGTTCAATGAGCGGTGGTTTCCGATCAAAAGCCCCGTTAATCCTTCCACTCTCAACGTCTCTCTTTACCCAGGTCAGCTCGCACACACCGGCTGCAAAAAAACGGGAGTTACAAGCCTCGGAAAAATCGTCCACAATTTTCCCTTGCTGAATTTCGAGGGGCCATAACTCCGTTTCCAGGGAGTCTTGTACTATTCCAGGGATATCATTGGAATCAGCACGGGACCGTTTTCAAGATAGGCGGAAAAACAGAAAAACGACTTTTATCGTGAACACTGCCTTTAAATTTTCGCGTTCTTCTGTGAATTTATGTATTTTTTTGAATTTGTCAAAACTTCTATTGCTGTCTGTAGCCAGTTGTAGCTCATATTTTGAAAGACTTCGTTCAAATATGTTCTGTTGTTCCAAATTCAAGCTGCATCCGAAAATTTTGCTTCGCGTTGCATATTTTTTGCGTTCCAGCATAACCCTATACAGGCCATAAAACGGCCAATGTCTCACCGTCGATCAGGTAAACATTACGAGCTGCGCGACCGCACGCGCAGTTGAAGCAGACGGTTTGGCCGCCGCGCGACGAGTTTTGCTGCCGCGACGCCACGACGATGCGCAAGGCGCGCACGAAACTCCACACGCGCATGGCGGGCTGAAACTCGTCTGCTTCCGACGCACGTGCGGTCGCGCAGCGCGTGGTACGCAGTCGATGGTGAGACATTGGCCGTTTTAAGGCCTGTACTTCTAAAAATGATTTTCTAAAGGGAGGTGTTAATAAATTTACCGTTATCAAGCTTATAATAGAATATCCTGGAGTGTTTTTCCTTTTTTCCGATCGACCTAATAGGGAATTATGGAGTACGCTGTGGAAGAATTAAATTATTTTCTCGATTTTTGAAAGTAGTGGCGTGTTGAGGTAGGTGCATCGCACATAGTAAAGCAAGACACTATATGTGTGTAGGCACCTGTAATAACACCCTGCAGTGGTTATATATTCACAAAGAAAATGTAGAACAGAATCAATTATGCAAAACAGAACGATCCAAACTTGGGGAAACCTTTCACTGGATGCAGTTTGTACTAAATTCCATTAGGCGCTATTCATATACCTGAACGCAAGCGCGGCACGCGCCGAAGTTGCGGGGGAGTATGAATGGCCTGACGCCAGGCCCGCGCGGCGCGCGCGTGACGACGGCCGTGGCGGCTTTTTAATCATTTTCAGGATTAATCCATCATAAATTTCATTCCGTTCGGGATAATTCATTCCAATCTTATCCTCGGCTATCGTGATGGTGTTACAGAATTATCTGCTACAGAATTTGCTGGTTTGGAACAGTTAGGCCCTAGTTATACACCAGCGGAATGAAAACGTCTCGCGATGATACGACATTGCCAACGCTTTGCTACGTGTGAATCTGGGATTCGGTCTGCAATGTTGCGTCTTTCGGCGTCTTTGACGCAATACTGCGTGGACAAAAATTTGCCTCAGGCGTTTTTAATGGTATTTTTATCGGTTTTTCTGCTTCTGGCAGTTTTTATTTGCAGAATAGCACTAATAATCAATTCCTCTCGTCATTACAGTGCTCTTTGTTATGTCATTTTGGTAATGTTTTTAACAATTTTAAATCTGAAAAATAATCAGCTGGTGGAAATTGGCAAATTTCCAAACAGGGCATAGGTCCTGTAAGGATGGTATACGGTGCCGCGGCGTGTATAAC
>JAPDOI010001765.1:0-143858 GCA_029168955.1 Aplectana chamaeleonis
TATTAGCTATTCATTCATAGTTACTTGCTTTGAAACTTTTTGGTTCTTAAATATTTTCGTTTTTCTATTTTGTATTTAATACTTATTTCAATTTGTTTTATTGATTTTTATACGAATTTTCACTGTAATTTGAATACTTTATAATTCAGTTTGATTACTATAACTATCGCTGCTTTATCTGAAAATGGTTTCAATAACAACGATAAAATATTATTATCTCGGATATGAATCGTTTCAAATCTTTGCTTTCAGACGAACAATTCATAACACTGGAAAACTTTAGAGTCATCGATGTAGGAGCAAATTCAAGTTTCAATTGTTTGTGGCCAATATTAAAAATTTCTTGGAGTTATTATTTTCAAAATCTGAAATTACCATTCGTCGCCCTGATTTCTAGAATTTTTTCAAGTTTGCAAAACAGTTATTTTTTGAAGTAGCAGGACATATTTCACCCTTCCACAAAGTTGAAATTCTTCAGAATCTATGAAATTTCAACCCAGGAAGACATTACCAGCTGATTCCTATGGTATTGTAACTTCCTGAAACTGTCTCCATACCTGGGAAAACAGTCAGAGATTTAGTTTTGATCCTGCCTGGTTTTGGATGAACTCTGCGCTGGCGTCGGTCCCCTCAGTTGCTCAGCTTCCACCATTTTTTCCACTCTCTATCTACCTGTTCCTCTCGATTTGTCTAACGCACTCGCTCGAAGACAGTCCCGGAAAGGGACAGAATTTAAGCAGCGAAGATGGGCTAGAAAGACACCCGGTGGAAGGTGCGGTATGTTGGAAACCAAATGGTTCTGGAAAGCATAATGGGTGGCTTCTGGTAATGTTGGTGTATGGGGATTAGAGGTGCTACAGGCCATATAAAACGGCCAAAGTCTCACTGTCGACTGCGTACCATTGAAGCTGTGCGACTGCACGCAGCGTCAAAAGCTGACGAGTTTTGGCTGCTGCGCGACGAGTTTTGCCGCACGGAGGTCGGTGCAAATGCGCGGCGGCCGGAACTGTCGCGCGGCGGCCAAACTCGTCTGCTTCCGACGCGCGTGCGGTCGCGCAGCGCGTGGTACGCAGTCGACGGTGAGACTTTGGCCGTTTCATGGCCTGCAGTTGACGGTATGGGGGGCTGTTTTTCGGATACCCTCGAGGGCTCAGAAAATAAAGCATTTATCCGTGGGTGCAATGGTCGCGTAAGATTTTGGCAGCCTGAGAAAATGAAAATTCCATATTCCGATCCTTCTCCTTGTATTCAACAATTTCTGACTGCAATTGTCGAAGAGCAGTTAGTTGGTTGAGTCATGCCTTCGGTTGGTGAGTCATCTCAGTGTGATGATACGTGCGGCTGCGCAAGTGTCGGTTTCTGGATGGTCATGACTAAGGAGATCACTCACCGATAGCACAGTTCGAGAATGGGATTGAACTTGCAGGAAAGGATCAAACCCATAGAGCCAGTTCCTGTTCCGATTTTTCAAATGCGCGTGTGATGTTGGCCACCCACACAAAGTTGCTTTATTTTCTGAACCTCCGGTGGTGTCCGAAAACAGCCCTCATACCGTCAACTACTTTTATCTTCGTCCCCATACACCAGCATTGCAGAAGCCACCCATAAAGCTTTCGGAACATTGGTTTTCCAACGACCGCACCTTCCACCGCTGTGTCTTTCTAGTCTATCTTCGTTGCTCAAATTCAATCCTCTTTCCGGGACTGTCTTCGAGCGAGGAGTGCGTTAGACCGTCGAGAGGAACAGGTGAGATAGGAGTGAAAGTAGTGAGGCGCAGCCAGCTTATGTGGATCGGCCATTGCCAGCGCGGAGTTCATCCAAACCAGGCAGGATCAAAAAGCAAATCTTTGACTGTTTTCCAGGTATGGAGACAGTTTCGAAATTCACAATACTTACAAGAATCGATTGGTAACGTTTTTCAGGTTGAAGCCTGTAGATTCCTGAAGAATTTCAACTTCGTGGAAGGGTGAAATATGTCATAATCCATTTTTAAAATAACTGTTTTCGTTAAACTTGAAAAATTCTAGAAATCAGGGCGACGGAATGGTAATTTCGGATTTGGAAAATAATAACTCCAAGAAATTTTTAATATTGACACCAACAACTGAAAATTGAATTTTGCTCCTACATCAGAAGACTAAAAGTTTTCAGTGCGTTATGAATTGTTCGCCTGAAAGTTGTGCTGTCGATCATTTATATCCGAATAACATTTTATCGTTGTTATTGAAACCATTTTTCAGATAAAGCGATAGTTATGGTAATCAAACTGAATTATAAAGTATTCAAATTACAGTGAAAACGTGTATAAAAATCCAGCACAGCAAAATTCTAAATAAGTATTAAATAGTAAATAGAAAACCAAAATATTTAAGGAACCAAAAAGTAAACCAGAGTAGAATCAACTGGCCACATTTCAGCAGCTCATACTCACCCACCTCGATTGATTGTGTCAACCCTATATGCATTGTTTCAGAGTAAGCCACGTATCGATTGGCGAAGAAAGAGGGATCAATGCTGATTCCAAAACTGTCTCTAAATTTGAAAATCGTTCACCTTGAAGCGAGTTAGGCATTCAGTGACGAAAAAGCGAATTTCCGCGCTTTTTTTCGCCTTTTGCCAAAACTTAGGGTATTGTACGCTAAGATAATAGTGAAGATCGAAATTGAAATTATGTTCGGACAGAGTTCTTGGAGTGCTAAACACGTTTTCGTCTATTTCGATGTACGAGGCAATGATAATGGCAATGATAATATTTGTAATCGGTTCTAGCGTTTTTCATATTTGTTTGACTTTTTTCTGTTTTCATTTTTGTGTGGCTGGACTCATTTGCTCTGATCTCTAGTTGCTTTGACCACTCGAACTTGTGCATGCACCAATAAATATTAATTAGTAAAACTGTTGACTCCGGTATAGCGTTGGTTTCGCGTGGTCTACCAGAAAACGCCGAAGCTATTGAAACTGGCAGGAATGGTAGTCACCAACATAGAAAGAGGTGAGTTTGAAAGCATTAGACAAAAACGTGAAAATGTCAGTCTCATGTTACAGAATTTTTGAAGATTTCTGAAGCACTTAAGCCGACCTCAGGGATGCCCAAACACATTGGGATGATTTTCGACATATGTCGCAATTTCTAGTCCCTGCAATTTCAATAATTTAACCAAAGAAAAAGGACAACCCGTCCTGTACTGACTCATGCCAGAATTCGCTCCAGTAACAGCAGCGACTTTTCCAACCGCTGCCACGTCCTCATCGAATCTCAGACCTCCGATGTGAGTGCCTCAAATGGACTTTCTGTTGTGCAGTGTATGTATTGTGACCGATCTTGACTTCATCAGAAGTGATCATTTTGTTAAATGATGCACCTCAACTGTCTTTTAGCAATCATGTTGGACATATATGATCAAACTGTGAGCCATGGCTTTCTAAAGGCAGTGCCATCGCATGACGAAAAACGTTATCTATAAAACCACAAAAATCAGCTGAAAATGAGATCAAAACACCTCAAAAAAAAAAAACACAGAAGGTATGCGGGCAGAGAAACGGGCTAGAATTAGAGTTATTAAGACCCTAACTTGTCCAGCTCGCACACGTGCAAATAAGGCAGCAAAGATAATAGTCTCATGTTGATAGTTTGAAAATCATCGATACCAGAGGCAATAAACTCAAATTTACACTAATAAAACAAATATACCAATGAAAGCAAGCACTTTAGTCGATGTGTTTGACTAGATGTGTACATAAAGCCGAAGGTTCATTAATTGAAATTCACCCTGGGCTTTCAAGCCAGCTGATGTTCTGAGATTAGAGATCATCGATGCTGATGGGATGTGGTGGCCTGTCCACCATCAAAAGACAAGAAAGTTCAGGCTTCACCGTGGGCCCAGAACAGCGTGTTTTTCAAGATTGCCTTTATAGGTCCTACTACTCTATACCCAGAAAAGGGTTTAGAGAGGAAAAGAAGACGAGCATAATTGAGTTGACCACTACCTTCGGTGCCATCGTACACAGATGAAAAACCTTACATAGGTTTTGACGTTTTCGTGGTTGTTATATCCTGGTAGTGAATAAAGGGTTGCTAAAATCCCTCTCGAAAACGTCAACTTTCCAAGAAAACCCATTTCAAAGAAAGCTCAAAACAAATTTGGAAGTTCCCAGCAGCCAGCGCTTCTTCGACATCAACTTGGGATAGTTTGGCGAAGAGCGCAGTGGTGGTGAAAAAAAAAGAAACAGTTTTTACGATTCGTTACTTGGCGCAGCGCTGGAAGCACTTCCGAGGACGCGATTCAGACGCGATCATTTTTGCTTGAACACCTTCAGTAAATTGAAAAGAATTGTGCTGATCCCTATGTAGCCTCATAGTGTTTCCTCATACAATACAGTACAATGGGAGGCGCAAACTATTGAAAATTTCGAAAATTCAAAAGTTTACAGAAATCTGAAACTTTCCAAAGTTCCTGTAAACTTCCTTCCCTCTCAGTGTGTGAGCTTTCGGCGCTATGCCTTATCAAAGTGCTGAAAACACACGTATTAGCATACGTTGGTGATAAAGACTACCCGTAGTCAACGGGGATTGGCCTTAACAGCTGGCGTCGAAAGGGCCCAGCCACCAAGTAAGCAATGAACGCAATGCCCTACCTCAGAGACTATCTTGAATAGTTCTGATGTGAACCAATATCACACCAATACAAATGCAGAAAGGCTACTGTATTTATGCTATTAGCTGTAGAACGTCACGAAGTTCTTCTTTCACTGAGTAGTTTATTTCCGGCGACCTGCGTTTTATTTCTTCGAGCGCTTCTAAAATCTTTCTCTTCGTTAAGTTGCTATCAATCTATGCAATACCGTATAGATAAACCAGTAGAGTGGATCATCTTGGGCGTATTTTGAAAGTTCTGGCGTTTTGAGAAAACCGTTGTTGGGATAAGAGGCTGGGTTTCTAAACGCTCTTCTGTGTTCATCTAACCGCTTGAAGAGTGGCTCTCTTTGTTTCTTCCTGTATATTTCCTTTTCTCTCTTCTTTCTCTGCTTACATGTAAACTTTCTGGAAATCGATGCCCACCGCAGATGGTATTTCGATGGTGATGCTGCACGTGAATGAGCATGTTTGCTCAAAGAGTGAATAGTGTCGTGAAAGTCGCTCCTTGTGCGTCTCAAATCTGCCGTTCAATCCCCCTCTCAACTCTGAGTAAACTCTGCTCACTTTCGAGAGACCTCATGAGGAAAGATGTGGAAGGCAAGATCAGTGCATACTGTAGTGACACCTCAAAATTGTCAGCTGGTGGGGACAGATGTATCTGATACAAAGCGAGGGTTGTGGAGAGGCCATGTAGGATAAATAGGTGAGGCCCCTCTTCTGCTGCTTCTCTAGATGAACATGAAGAGCTGTTAGAACCAGCCTCTTATCCCAACAAGAGTTTCTCAAAACATAGAATTTTCAAACACGCCAAGGATGATCCCCTCCTATGCTCATCACCTACGGCATTGCACAGGCCGATAAACAACTGAACCAGGCAGTGGCTGCGACGGAAAAACGTTATCGAAAAAACTACAAAATTCTGCTTAGATATAAAACAGCTCAAAACTATGAAGGTAGCGCAGTGAAAATGGGCTAGAATTAGAGTTGATGAGACCCTAAATTTCCAGTTCGTGCACACGTGCACAGAAAGATCACAGTCCCATGCTAAGCAGTCCAAAAAATCATCGACACTCAGAGGAAGAAATGAATGCAAATTTACCTAATAAAACAGTTGAACAATGAAAAACAAGCACTTCAACCAATGTTTTTGACTTAGATGTGCGGCATAAATCCGAAAGTTCATTGATTGAAATTCAAGTTCAAGCCAGTTGATGTTCTTGATATACAGGGATCTATCGATGCGGATAGATGGGTGGACTCGTCCCACCATCAGAAGACAAGAAAATTTAGGCTTCGAATTCGGCTCAGAATGGCGTTTTTTTCATGCGATTTTTTCTTGTAGGTTTTGTTTACCGGGCATCCTGGCAGTGTGGTTTAGAGGGGGAAAGAAGACGAAAGCATATTTGTTTTCGACCTCACTGCCTTTAACGGAGAGGAAGATTTTGGAAATCGAGTTAAAGCGCAGGTCGCCGGAAATAAAACAATAGGAAGAGCTGCGTGCACTGTTCTACAGTTTAATAGCATAAATACAGCATTTTCTGTCACTGTATTGTTGTGATATTGGTTCACTGTGCATCCAGAACTATTTAGACTCAGTCGAAAGCAGGGCATTGCTTTGACCTTTACGGTAAGGCAAAAGGTGCTGCCAGGCCTTTCGCCAGTTGTTATTCAGGGGCCAATTCCCCCCGTTGACTCCGCTGGTAGCTCGTATGCCAACGCAGGCTAACACGTGTATTTTGTAGGTTTGATAAAGGCGCTAAGCTGCCGAAAGCTCACCTCAGAGAAGGAAGTTCCAAGAACTTTGGAAAGTTTCGCCAAACTTTTGGATATTTCAACCGGATACCCGCAGTCAAATTTTGCAAACGCCATTGTACTGAATTGTGAAAGTGATTATTACATTAACCGTGCTGCGTCCATTGCTGTCAGCTGCTTTCCATCGATGCTGAACGTGAAAATCGAGTGGCGTGTGCATTTCGCCCTACCACGCGTCAACGCACGATCGCTTGCAGCGACCACGGAGTTTTGTTCTTTGTAAATAACGGGTCGACCTCAAGAATGCCCCTCCTCAAACCCAGGAAGTCTTTTTGAGGCAGAGCGGTTAATCTTCACCAGGGAGGCGATTTTGAAACTCCAGACTTTGAGAGACATTGTTATGACCCACTAGTCCGACTGAACGCAAAAGCTGAAATTCGGCCCTTTCATCGTGTGTACGATGCCTTTGAAGAGTAAACGAAAATATGAAGATTCTGGAAGACGAGTCTCGGTTTTCTACACCAATTTTTCTTGAACGGCTATGGTAGTCAGATCCGAAATGCCAGAAAACGCGATTGAAAATGCCAGAAAAAATTTTGTACTGGATAATTTTAGAATGATTGGAAGGGAGATTCCTCTGTTTACAATAGCAATACGCTCTTTAGCCGATATGTCGAACCGGCAGCGTAGCCCCATTAAGTAATGCCCGAAAATATTGGGTTGGGAATAAGTTCATTCGATTTTTTCTGGAAGAGCTTTATTTGAATGATTTGATTCCTATTTAGCAAAAGTGTTTGTATTCATTAGAAAGTGCTTTTTCTGTTCTACAAAACTGTGTTATTTGTTTACCGCATAATTTTATTTTTCCCATTTCTCAGGTTTGGAAATGAAAAACCCAGGAGGCAAAAGTCAGCACTTTCGACACCTACTTTTCTTCTCATCGCGGTCAAGATGACCTGAGGCAAACCCATTCCCTTCTTTGCTTGATATTGACGTACAGGCACCATTTCTCATCTCCCGTGACGATTTGGTATAAAAATCGCTGCTTATTACTGCGTGTTGCTCGGTGGCGCGCAAAGGTGTCGGAGCAGCGAGTTGAAGACGGTTTGCTTTGTTGATCCCGTTAAGTTTTCTCGTGAGGCACCCAAGCTCCGAAGTTTTTCAAAGCAAATCCCATTGAGTGCAGATGACTGAGAATCGTCTTACGATCGCAGTTCATTTTTTCAGTCAACTCCACGACTTGTTTGGCGACCATATTTCTTCAAAAGCGAATTGAGAAGCTCCTCATCGAATTCTGAAGGTCGTCCAGTTGGTGAGGCGCTGTCTTTGAGGTCGAAATGTCGCCGTTTTTAAACGCGTTAAGCATTTTTTTCGTTTTTTGTTTTGTTCCACGAGGCTTCGCAAGCCCCAGGTCTTATTGATCGCGATGAAAAGCGAAGAAATGTAGGTGTCGAAAAGGTCTTTCGCAGTTCTTAGTCAAGCAAATGGACAGGAAGAGACCATTTGCGGCGAGCCGTGTGAGAATAGGTTCATGTTGGGATGGAGACAGCAGTCCGGAGAGGTGAAGGTTGTTTTAGGATACCTGAGTGAGGAATCGTGAAGACTTCTATAGACTTGCAACTTCAAGAATTTGACGTTTTCTTAAGTCCTCTTTTTTTCTTGCATTTAATATATTTTTTATTTTTGCAATCATTAATTTCAGAAACATTTTTTTGTTACATGACCTCACTTGAAATTCACTATTCCTAATGAAATGATCTGCCTAGATCATGAAAAAAAAATTTCCTTTGAACTGTCTTAGAGTCAAAGGTACCGGAAATTTTTTCCACGCGATTTTTGAAAAACTACCTGGTCTTCGCTCATAACATTATTTTGCCCTTTCGAGATGGATCTTTGAACGTGAGCTGCTGCCAAAATCTTCATGGAATTTAACGTCGAATAGTGTTTTCAATTTGAGAAAAATACGTTTCTCAATCTCACAGCCGATTTCTTATTTTATGAAGTAACGTTTCTTTCACCGAAAGCAACTCAGTTTTTCGTTTCAGAACTTTTTTATCCTAAGAGATAGCCTTTTAGTGGTGGTACTGTTTTACCCGCATGTACCCATAAAATTCTGCATAGAATAGCGTTTACAGTTGCTTATAAAATTACGTTCCGCGTCTACCAGCCGACCTTCAGTTTATAAAGTGCATTTTTTCGTCTAGAATTTATCGGTTTTAACTTTTCCATAACTTGTGTGCTTGGAGGTAGACTTTTGGAGAAGCACCGTCCAGGCTGCGCTCAGGGTGAAAGATTTGGCAATTTCCGGGCCACATATATTGCGATGCAGGCCACATATGTTGCGCTCCGGATCCTACCGACGAACTTGATTCATTTCGCAGCGCCAGCGAGAGCGCAGAACTGTCGGCTGATGACGTCATAGTACACATCATCCAGCGTAGACGGTTGTTGCGCCCCGGGCGCCTTTCTATAAACCGGTTTTAACAACGGCACAGCTGCAAAAATCGATACTCGACGTAGTTCACACGCTTCGCGCTGATAGACGATCGCAATCCATTTTAGCTAATCGACTTTTCCAGGCTGAAAGATTCAGCGATTTCACACATTCACCGAATTACTCCCACCCTACTGAATTTAGCTTTGATTAATGTGACCCTTAATTGTCTTTTTCTAAGCTAGTGCTGATTATGAAAAAGCCTAGCTTAAGATACTTTCCCTGTTTAGAATTTTGATCTTCCGTCACAATTTCCCTCACAACTTCACCCATTTAATAATCTTCTGATTTCCACCTCACCCATTATTCTTCTGATTTCTACATGGTATGCGATTTCATCCTGGAATCAAACCGCTAAGCATTAAGAAATTCGATGCCTAGAAATTAGAGCGACCGGATAAGTATCCTCTGGTTGCGAGCCAAATTTATTCTGTTCCCTAACGCGCTTGTTGCGTGAGCGAGGGGTAGAGACAGCGAGAAAGTGAGGCGGAGAAGGAGGCGCAGCGTACGCAAGCGCAGACACGCGACGAATGGAAATAAATTTCACTCGGAAACAGAGTGATAAGCTGATATCGTATTTTTGGAACACTAAAAGAAGTATTAAATCCCAAATAACCCTCCCGGGAATCAATGTTTCTCCGTTGATTTAAAGACTTTTTGATTTTCGGAGTGGATGACTAAGTATTGCAAGAATGCGAAGCGATTCGTTTTTCTCTTTTTCTAAAATGAATAAATAAATTCTGGCTGAAAAAGGGGTCTCCCAAGCAAAAGTGGTTTTAGTTCTGCGTTACAAAACAGTTTTAACAAAAGGGAACAATAGGAAAGTGGGAATGAGGAGAGGTGGCATTTTAAAAATGAACAATATCCTCTGAGAAACTCTTTTCTTTGCCAAAACTTATCAAAACCGTCCGGGAGTAAGCCTTTATCACTCTACAGCGTGGTCTGCACAAATTCTCGGTTGAGCCAGCAACGGTCCCTCAATACCCTGCCCACCTAATCCGGGTTTCACGACGTCCCTAGATGACGATCAACGAAAAGCCTGAAGCATTTTTTCACGACGTCCCGGTGACGTCTCAATCAGACAGAAAGCCCAGAATGCTCTTTGCGCTGTTCCAATCGATTCATCTTAATTTGCAAAATCGTAGCGCGTCAGTCAAAGCATGCTGGCTCGGGGAGCGCAACCTGAACGCACTGCGCGTTACAGCAACCACAAACCGAAAAACGCACCTGCAAGTTTGGCGAATATCAACTGCTCTACGCGTTTCAGGTTGCTGCAGTGGGCTGGAAGAGGCGGAGCCGGTTGCGCTCCGGGCCTGCTATTGTCTGAGATCAGGGATTGGTTGTTTTGAAATTTACGAAAAGTGCTGGTGTTCGAGAATGATATATCGGGTTCCTAACTTTGCTTGTCCCATAAAGCCAGCCAGGTCAGGTGGAAAACCGAGCTGCATAGTAATCTCCTCAGGGATGCTCTCAGCCTCTGTGATGTAAACGAGAGGCGCAGAGTTCTACTGGAATTAACAATGAAGCTTGGCTCTGCAAATACAAACCTGGCTAAGCATGGAGCAAGTGGAGTTAGTAGCCTGATATCTCATTTGACCTCAGAATTTACGGGAGATTTCAAAGCAGACTCCACCTACAAATCCCTATCATTCAACAGTGTAAAGAGTTAAGAGGCGAAAAACCAGGTGTGTTGTCGTAGAATGAATTAGGCTGAAAGATCGAGAAAAGCATTTTTCCAAACCAGTCGAGCGCAAGAATTCCATCAGAGATTCCGGAAAACAGCTCCTTCACCAGAGGTCTATCTTCAAGCACAAGAAAAAGTTATAGACTTTGAAAAACCGATAATTTACAAGGCGAAAAAAATGCACTTTATAAACTGAAATCGGCTGGAAGAAGAGGAAAGTTTTTTGAAACCGAAAATGTTATTCTCCTTTGGAATTTCTATGGAGATTCCGAAAACATCCTTCCTTCAGCATCAAAGCACACAAAAAGCATGGACGAAAAAGCAACAGTGACTTTCTGGTCACACAATATTGAAAAATGACTTGCATCAGCGTTGAGATCACTTTCATTCTTTATTAATGGCGTTTGCCGGTTGTCACCGGTTTTCCATGATGAGGGTTCCCCCTTGCCACCTGCCCAGAAGTGAAGGTTGGTGGAAAACATGGCTCCACCCAACAGCAAGCTATGGCCAAAGTGCAGCGTTCACAAAACCATCCAGTCAACGAGGTTTGGTTACTTGGCAGCGGAAAATGAGATCCAAAGCGGCGCACATGCCACGGTTTCACTCACTAGACTATTTATGCCGGGGCGACCAAATATGTTGCAGTCGGCACTGGATCGTGTTGATGTGCGCTGGGGCAAATAGGTCAGGTGCACGTAATGTGCTGTAGCATACGATGCACCAGAGTTTGCGCTGCGTCAGCATACTGCTCAGTGGAAAAAGTAACATACAATCCCTGCCAACTGCATATGTACTGTCGTTCTCTGGGCCAAACTCCGAGTTTCGCATTTTGCGGACTACGCTTATCAACGCATACGAAAAGTGCACTTAATAATCAGTTGCGCTGAGGACCACCTGGGGTTCTGGCGCGATTGACCAAATTCTTCTCTCAGCATGATTATCACGGGCTGTCACATGATGCAACAGCTTCGTAATAGTGCGCAATTGCGCTGGACCGGAATTTGGCTGAGAATGGAAGGGCATTGGTACGGTCGGCATGGATCTTAGTGCGATACATTGCGTTCCCCCATTGAAGGCTGGCTCCAACTCTTGGTGCACTCTGTTTCCGCCAGCGCGTAGCTAAGATGCCCTCACACTGGAACCGGAGATGCCCAGGGTTTCGAAGGCATCTAGTCTAATTTTGACGCGAGAATTTACGTAAATTCACGGGAAGTTTCAGCCTGAATTGGTGAAAAATTTGCCAGCTACAGCGCTCGCATAATCTACGTGAATTATCCGCATCCCTCTGCGATCGACCGCAACGCTTATAGTTTTCTTCACCACGGCATGCACCTTCCCAGCGGCAGCAAAAATATCCTCTTTGCAGAAGGTCTTCCATGAACAGCAGAAACCAGCGGGGTCCATGCGCCCTCCACGACCCGCCACAGTGTCAAGTAAGCGCACTTTCAGTGAGGTTGAGTGGGCCAACACTGTTTCGAACCGGCATCCAAATGCGATTCCGCGTAGCCAGCGCATGAGGTTTGAAATTGGCATTCAGCACAGGCTGTTGCTAAGACCGATATGACCAATTGTCGCTACAAAATTACATGGCGAGAATACACGGGTTTAAGCGACAGAGAGATCGATCGTAGCGAATTTAGCCTTCGTTTTACGTCAGAATAGAAGAAGAATTTGGCAACCTTTCACCTTCGACTCAAGAATATGCGGGTTTTAGCTGTCGTCATGGCTTAAAACCCGTGAAATCGCTACATGGAATGGAGGCGGCGTTTCAGGTCTTTTGCGCCATCATCTGAAACATCTAGGGTACGCGTTGGCAGAGTATGTTTATAACGCATATGGCACCGAAGTTTGCGCCGCAACCTTTAATAGGGAACCGCATTAAATCTATCACTGGGATCCATGCCGACTGGCGTATACATATATCCTCTATTTCGGAGTGAAGTTTACACCTGTACTGTTGATCTTGCATCGCATGTGTGCTCTCATATGTTAAAAGAGCGTCTATTTATTTATTACTCGCTCCGCGCAAGCACGCAGATAGAGAACAAACTAAACTTACGCACTCCGAAACAGAGAGATGAGGTAGACATATATCTCCACACGCATATAGTATACAATATTACGACTCGAACATCGATCGATTTTTCGAATGTGTTTTGACTTCACCCAGAAAGTCGAACGTCCGGAGGAGGCCATTTTTGCTCAAATTTTTGAAAATTGATAGGTCAGACAATTGATGCTTTCCAACATGGCTTAGAAATCCTATTGACCGAGAAAGTCATATGGTTTCCGCATTACATCTTCAAAAATCAAGAGGGTCGGACAGCAATGGAAATGTTACGACAATATATATACGAAAATCAGAGCACTCGAAAAATTAAATTCCGAACATGATTTTCGGAAAAGCGAAAAATCGGACAGAGTCAGAGGAAATCTACTTCGTTCGAAGAGAAAAATCCAAGGAGCAGCATGTAATAAGTAAAACACTATTTCCGGGAATAAAATGTACTCTGTTCTTTCAGCGCGCTTGTGCGGAGCGAAAGGAGAAATGCGGCTTGAAAGGCGTGGGGGATAGAATACGCAGCATACGCGCAGTCGCGCGCGCTTCAAAGCGACAATAAATTTGTGCCAACATAAAGGATAGCTGCGGTTGGAGATATTTCAGGAATGTCAGTCGCTCCACGCAGCACTCAAAGGCCGGCTCAGAGAGTTGCGGGAGGGTCCATACTCTCCACCCGTCACACTGCCTGCGCATCTAATCCTACAGAAAGAACTACTCAGGCACTCACTGGGGACGGCCCGCCACACTTTTGAGGCCGGAAACGGCGACCCAACGCTTGAGAGAGTCATATCAGCTATCCGCGCCCGTTTCTCGACCGCCACGCAGATTCCTCGACCACGACGCGTCTACGCACAACGGCAGTCGCAGCCATCCGCGCCCCTACGCCCCACTTGCTCCGGAGATAATCGCATCAACATGTTTAAGACAAAAGCCATTAACATTTGTTGCTGGTATAAAAGGCTCACTTTCACCGTCACCGTGTGCCTCAGTCACAGCCCTTCAGAGCCCGACCTGGAAGAGTAGCCTCGAGTCACTTTCCAGAAGATCCACCAGACACCGGAGGATAATTTTGGTCGCCGAAGGGGAGAGGGCCTCCCACGGCTCAGGGAGGTGAAGTACCCAACTTCAGGGCCATTTTCCACGGTCCACGGTGGGGTGCACCCACTGCCGGACTCTCCATAGCTTGAGTGGGGTCAACCCTTGCTCCTCGCGTAAGGATCCCAACAGGGGTGATCATCGCGTGGACTGTCCCCGTGTCCCCTGAACCGAATTCGGAAACGCCGAAAATGGACATGGACGCAGTTTTTGAGGCCACGCCTATGGATCAAATTTTGAGACCGCTTGCAGGGGCCGGGGGACCGGCTACAGGTTTTATTGGAGGTCGCCGATCCGCGCACCTTTCGACATCGTTGCGCTGATCGGAGGCCGCGGCTCGGCATACCAATGGTGCGGCAACCCATTTGTGAAGCCCCAGAGTGCCTGATGGATAGGTTTCAGTGTTCCATCAAAATGGACTATAATTCCAAGTGAAAAACTCCCCGTTGGCACGCACTCCCCAATGAATCAATGCGACCTGCGGCGTGACCTGCAGTAATATAGAGACGTTGCAATAATGACAACTACTGTTTGCCTTGTAATAGCCAAACTCCGATGTCATGGGGAATCAGAACATTGCATTAAGCGAAAGTGTAGGGGTGCGAAGTGTGAAGGCAGAATAACAAGTGGCAAATGAATTAGAGGTCAATTGTCTCTGCAAAATGCGAAAAAATCATGATAATGAATAACAGATCTGTGGCAGTATGACTCCATTTTTCGAAAACAACATCCAGCGCACCCAGAAGAATAAGCCACGTTGAATAAAATGAAGTCACAGGACTCGTAGGCCTCATGTTTTTGCGTAGGTTAGCGTACTGGGAAAAGCATCGGAAAGCGGCGATCCATTGATCGAAGTGATAAGGGATGTTTGTGAAAGTCGAGGACAGACAGCATGCAGCCCAGCGCAACCAGCTGCTTCAGGGAAGAAAAGCGTTCGAAAGAGCAACCGGTTCTCAAAAGATAATCCGATGGCAGAGTAGAAATCTAGGTTCCAGAGACCAAGTCCGCCGCTAAACAAGGGGTGTTCCGAGTCCTCATCCGATTTGAATACTGAATAGTTTTGTTCTAGCAGAAAATGAACTCTGCTCTATGTTTACTAGTCATCGCGGACGGGAGTAAGCCCAATGGACTACATAAGCAGACAGAAATGGAATAACTGAGAGGCCGAAACTCTGATAGGTGAACAGTCGATATGACAGCATGAATAGGGGGAGTGCAACTGGCGAACATTGCCATTTAATCATTCCTTCACGAATTTCTTCTCGTTGAACGAACAAAATTCCACAGCTTCTCGCACGTTCTCTGCGGTTGCGATCAAAGATAAAGATAAAGTTTTTAACTGAAATCTCGAACAAACCAATTTGCTTTTTCATGAAACTTTCCCTAGACATATCAAGCGAGGCAGAGATACGTCAATCTTCTCATTTCAACAGTAGAGATTGTCTTGCTTTCCTTGAATAATGTAGGTTGTATTAAAATATTTTGACGAGTTTGTTATAGCCAACTATTTTTTACTTTCCAGCGTGAAAAAGTCACAGCAAGGTAAAGTTCTTAAATACTAGAGGCCTCATTCAAAATAAAATTACCAGCAGCTGAGGCCTCAGTTTGCTATTCACAAGAAACTATGTAACTATCATTTCTTTTTCCGTATTAAATTACTGGAGTCAGAATTTGGCCAAGCTCTTACGATCGACTGTTTAGTCTGACTAATCCTTCAATTTCCCTAATAACTTTTGAATTGGATACGTTCATTTTTGTCGCTTTTCATGGTGACCAAGTTCCTTCTAAAGACATTCCGATAAGGTTGAGGTCGGCTAATTGACTTCGCATTGACATGATTGTGATAGTAGAAGCCCATTCCGCGGCAGAAGCCAGCCGGTTGTTTTGGATAACATTCTCATGCTGAAGTGAAAAAGCTATGCGGAGACACGCCAATAGTATCCAATGATAGTTTTACTTCATACTGAAAGTGTATTTCTGATCGCGATCACGTTTCGCCACCTAAAATCGCCGTTTCTTCCAGTGTTTGTATAATAATGAAACGGCAGAAAATCACATTCAACTCTAGCTTGGAAGCGTAGGAAGATATTAGCACTAAGTCCAACTTAGGACGGGACTACGGTGTTCCGGGGTAGCACAATACATAGTGGTGCCAATTTCCGAAGCCGAGAAGCTTTACTCAGTTTGTTTTGAAAACTAATATTATTTCCGGCGTGCTCGTATACTTATGGAGTGGAAATGTGCAGAAACATTACATTCTTGAAAAAATACACTCCATATAAATCTCTTTATGGTCAGGATTAAGGTCAACGCGATGGATGGGAAGCCAATATTATCGCCAAGGAAAGCTTCGTCTCCGAGCCAAAGCAGATTCTCCACCTTGTTTCATCACAACGTTAGGGATTGTGTAGAAGTGACGCATCGAGGCCTGTCAAAGTGAAGAGCAAATCGTTTCATCCACGTATATGTGATATAACAGTCAAGAGAAGAACTTTGAAATTGACATACAAAACCTAAAAACAACACTGCGTACTATGATGTTTTGAGGTAAACGACAGCGTCTTTATGGTCTTTCTTCTAGACAGTGGTTCATTTTCCTGATTAGATTGTACTTCATTACCTTCCACTAAACGAGCTCAAAGATGTTTCCGATCCTCAGTCAAGAAATTCCAATTATATTCTACTGCAGTGCGCGCTACCACGACATCCACTCCCTTTTTCGCTTTAAAGGCAAGGTTCACGATGAAAAAAGTTTTCGAAATTCCACTAAGATTGGATAGTGGAGGGACACTCTGTAAAGTTAACGTCGAAAGAACGCATGAAAACGAGCCAGGAAGAGCCCCAAAAGAGCCCGAAGTTTCAACTTCGAGCGCATTGAAAACCCCGAAAGCGCATCACACGCCCACCGACGTGAACAAATGAATGCTTGAGATCGTGAGATGAGCGATGATTTTCAATCATTAGCCCCGTTCTTCCCTTCATTCTCAGCTTCTCTCTTTACTCAGGTTAGCTCGCATAGATCGGCTGCAAAAGACGGAAGTTACAAGCCTCCGACAACTCGTCCACCATGTTTCCATAGCTCAATCTTTGAGGGACCATAACTTGGTTCCCAGAAGGTCGTGTACGATTTCAGAGACATCATTGGAATCAGCATGGGGCCGTCTTCAAGATAGGCTGAAAAACAGAAAAACGTTTTTCATCGTGAACACTGCCTTTGAAGAGTCATACAGCTAAGATTCACTTTTCCGCAAAACTTACGTAAAGTCAGCGTACAAAATCACGGCTGCCAGAAACGCCGCTTTCCTAACCAATTAATTGTTACTCTTATTGAATTTGGCATTGAGGCATCACTATATGCTCATCCAATTTGAGTAACGAAGCAATTGTTGTAAAAAACAAATTAATGAACAAAAATGAGTAACGTATGGATTATGCTTGCTTGGTGAATAGTTCGATAAGCCGATTCGGCATGCGGCTTTTTGAAAGCAGTGTTCACGATGAGTTTCTCCCACCGGTTTTCAATGTTTCAGCATTGGGGCGCATCTACACACACTGTCCACTTCAGGCCCATGCCCGCGCAACTGATCCACCGTTGAAATATGGCTTTCAGAAAGAAGAGCTAATTTTTGTATGTTTCGCAGCGTTTTTCTTGATTCTTTCTTCACTGATGAATCAGTCAAACTCTGAACCCTCGTTCTCTGGTAAAAACTCGGAAACGGTTTTTATCGTGGACACTGCCTTTGAAGGCAGCGTTCACGATGATCATCCTCCTTGACTTTCCACAGCGAAAATATAGGCGTGAAGGATCCTACATAGGCTCCCAGTAGAAGACGAGCAAGGAGTGGCAAAATAACGGCTGCGAACAAGCGTTTTGGTGCTCCAGAACCGCCCCCTGCTCCAGTTCCGCCCCCTCGATATGAAAAAATGAAGATTCAGATTACAGGATGATCAAGTGAAGGAAGTGCTCATAAGTGAGCTGAGCGCTTGATTGCATTGAATGCTATCATCCTTCATAGCGGTCAATTCCTTCACGCTCAAAAATCAACGTAAACAAGGGAGGGCCTATTATGGCTCAAAAACACGGCTTTCGCATCTTTCTAAAGCACGTCTTGCTATATAGGGCACCAGATCTTCCGTAAACAGTGAAGATATCGGAAGTAAAATGGATCGCGAACGCTGCCTTTAATTTGAAAGGAATTTCCAAGTTAAGTTGAGTTGCAAACTGGTGTAAAAAGTTGCACATTTTGTCGAGTTTATCAAGTTTATTTTAGACTGGATTTACATAATGCGTTTTCCTTAATAGCTTGTTAATTTTGCTGGAATTTTTGCTTGAAACTCTTTGAATCTTGGAAACCGCGTCACGTAATTTTTTTGTTCAACCAATGTTTTCTCTTTCCAAATTTCGATCGAAATTTTAGTTGAAAAAGTGTTTACACCCTCAAGCGGGAAACTTGCTAAGATAAATCGTCAGCTGATTCAGGTACAGCGATAACTTGTCCGATTTTCACTCCTCGACCTGCAACTCGCCCCTCTTAAATTTCTCCTAGAATGGTGGGAGCCTCTATTTCTGCCGTTCTCAACTATATTTTTTTCGTTACTTGTACTAACAGATCTTTGAACCCACTGTTTTCACAGAATTGACGTACATAGATTAATTTTTTTATCGTGAACACTACCTTCAAAGGCATCGTTCTCGCAGAAAATCGTATATTAGTTTGTCATGTTTTCGTCTAGCTTGGCCTATTCAGTGAACGAAATTGTCGAAAGACCCTGAACAAGTTTTATTCGTGAAGAAGAACCAGTTTGAAGACAATGTAGAAATGGATTTGAATTTCGCACCAAAATCGTTTTTGACGTTTTCCTGCTCCTGGTCACTGCCATTCTGGATGTTCTTCTGCATGTCGAGTTTGTTCTATAACTGCTTTCCACGTCGTTTCCTTTGAAAAAGCTTTAGATGGTCGACCTAGAAGTGCTAGATGACCGACCCCACAGCAGTTTTCAGGTGGCCATATCTTTTAAGACGCATTTCCAAAGCTTCGAGTATCGTGGCTGGTGTCAGCTACTCAGAAGTTTCGAACCAAGTTACTTGCGAGATTTCCGAGCAAAATCAAGTTACTTGTGGCTTATCTTAGTTTTATGAGTTACTGCGAGGTTGGGACTCGCAAGTAACTTACATGGACATAACCATGATACTTGTGACTTTTGAATCTCGCAAGTATTTTACATTGGACCGTCAATCCTCGCAAATGGATGGCCACGTCGTAACTTGCTCAACAAGTGTACAGCCGGTATATAAGGCGTCTCACCTCACCCGAGTCCTCATTCGGCATTCTGATGCCGGCCCTAGAAGGCGACTTCGAGTCACTCTCCGGGGGCCAGCTTATTTTTGACCACTGGGGGATAGAGGTATCCTCCCGGCTCAGGGGGGGGGCGATTTTGGCAGCAGTCCTCAGGGTGGGTGGTTCCTCGCTGCAGACCTTGGCAAAGACTAGGCCCTTGTAGTGGACACCCTTGTAGTCAAAACTTCTGAGTAGCCCGAATCGTATGATCGCACACAAAAAAAACGAAAGTAATTTGCAGCGCGCACTAAGCCTTTAGGTTGTTTAAAGCTGCACTCTCGAAACTGCCTCTGTGTCAGTTATGGACCCTCTTGCAATTAGCTCATCCGTGAGGTTGAACTATCTTCACTTGTCTTAGACTCTGCTTTTGCAAGGATCCTCAAGTTTTCTCGCTTAGTTCAGATCTGAGATGCGTGCTGGTTATTCCAAAACCGCCTATGTTGAGATGCCCGAACCACGTCGCAGTTGACATGAACATTTGCCTACCGATACTCTTCCGAATTTATTCTGCGCGAGACTAATGCCAACTACGGTCCACTGCTTGCAGAGACCATAATATTGGCGATATTCAATAAAAGTTCTGTCCGCTAAATAAATTATAATCTTTCCGCATCATGGCATCTCATGGCATCAAAGTCATCAAGGTTGAGCTTGCATCATCATGGCATCTCATGGCATCAAAGTCATTAAGGTTGAGCTTGCATCATGGCATCTCATGGCATCAAAGTCATCAAGGTTGAGCTTGCATCATGGCATCTCATGGCATCAAAGTCATCAAGGTTGAGCTTGCATCATGGCATCTCATGGCATCAAAGTCATTAAGGTTGAGCTTGCATCATGGCATCTCATGGCATCAAAGTCATCAAGGTTGAGCTTGCATCATGGCATCTCATGGCATCAAAGTCATCAAGGTTGAGCTTGCATCATGGCATCTCATGGCATCAAAGTCATCAAGGTTGAGCTTGCATCATCATGGCATCTCATGGCATCAAAGTCATTAAGGTTGTGCTTGCATCATGGCATCTCATGGCATCAAAGTCATCAAGGTTGAGCTTGCATCGCGGCATCTCATGGCATCAAAGTCATCAAGGTTGAGCTTGCATCATGGCATCTCATGGCATCAAAGTCATCAAGGTTGAGCTTGCATCATCTTGGCATCTCGCATGGCATCAAAGTCATCAAGGTTGAGCTTGCATCATCATGGCATCTCATGGCATCAAAGTCATCAAGGTTGAGCTTGCATCATGGCATCTCATGGCATCAAAGTCATTAAGGTTGAGCTTGCATCATGGCATCTCATGGCATCAAAGTCATCAAGGTTGAGCTTGCATCATGGCATCTCATGGCATCAAAGTCATCAAGGTTGAGCTTGCATCATGGCATCTCATGGCATCAAAGACATCAAGGTTGAGCTTGCATCGTATCTCATGGCATCAAAGTCATCAAGGTTGAGCTTGCATCATGGCATCTCATGGCATCAAAGTCATCGGAGTTGAGCTTGCATCATGGCATCTCATGGCATCAAAGTCATCAGGTTGAGCTTGCATCGCGGCATCTCATGCGCATCAAAGTGTTAAGGTTGAGCTTGCATCATGGCATCATGGCTTCAAAGTCATCAGGTTGAGCTTACTTCAATCGGTAGTCATTTTGCTTAAGGCAGTGTTCACGATGATTTTCATTTCCGAGTTTTTCACATGAAACAATGCGTTGATCAGCAAGTGTTACAAAAATTACGAAGAAACGGCGAGAAAGGCACTAGAACGCCTAATTTTAGTGAGATCATTTTCTGGTCTGGACTAGTTGTCCGGTTGTATGAACATGTTCTCGGTGGTTGTCACCAGTGAAAAATGGGATCAATCGAAAATAGAAAAAGTATTTAAAGGCACTGTTCACGATAATCTTCAATTTTGAGATTATTTGCTATTTTGATTGAGTGGCCCCCGGGTGGCACTAAAATGATGTAGAAATTGAGAAAAACGCATCAGAAGTACAAGAAACCCATGTGTCACCCGGCCTCTTAAAGGCAGTGTTCACGATGAAAAATGTGTTTCAGTTTCCACTACGAATGGGTAGTGGATGGGCACACTGTAACGTTGACGTCGAAAAAACGCATGAAAACGAGCTAGAAGCTCCAAAAAAAAACTCGAAGTTTCCACTTCGACCGCAAGGGAAACCCGAAAAGCGCAACACACGCCCACCGACGTAAACAAATGAACGGTCGAGATCGGGAGATGAGCGATGATTTCCGATCATTAGCCCCGTTCTTCCCTTCACTCTCAACTTCTCTCTTTACTCAGGTCAGCTCGCATAGACCAGCTGCAAAAAGACGCAAGTTACAAGCCTCGGACAACTCGTCCACCATGTTTCCTTAGCTCAATTTTTGAGGGACCATAACTCCGTTCCCAGAAGGTCTTGTACGATTACAGAGACATCATTGGAATCAGCATGGGGCCGTTTTCAAGGCAGGTGAGGAAACAGAAGAAGATTTTTATCGTGAACACTGCCTTTAAGTAGCACTGGAAGTGTTTGTTGTGACAACGAAATCTTTTGTGAACCCATCCTTTGCAATTCTCTACTCTTTACTGCTCCCTTCTATCCTTAGGGCCAAAACTAATCCCGCTTTGCATAAAATATTCTTCTATTTTCAATTGACCCAATTCTCCACCGGTGACAACCGCCATGAACATGTTCATCCAACCGGACAACTAGTCCATGTTATAGAATAATGTCACTGAAATACGACGTTTTAATGCGTTTCTAGCAGTTTCTTCGTAATTTTGGCATCGCTTGAAGACCAGCGCATCGTTTTATGTAAAAACTCGGGGACGAAGATCATCGTGAACACTGCCTTTAATGCAAAGCCGTTTTAGTTAGGGTTCGAATGAAGGAACGAAGCGATAGAAAGTAGAGAAATGCAAAGGACGGGTCCACAAAAGATTTCATTGTCACAACGAACAGTTCCTGTGAGAGTAAAGAGGCGGGGTGAGAGTAAAGGATTTCGTGTCCTTCTGGTCCGTTATTCTGAGTTTCTCCGTCATTTTAGTTCTACCCGGGAGTCAATTAATCGATTTTTCGAATAATCTCAAAATTGAAGACTATCGTGAACACTGCCTTTAAAGGCACAGGACACCCATAAAGTTAATTTCCAGATTTTATGCTTATCTTGGAGAGAGTCACACGCTGATCACAGCGGTATCTCTAAAATCGTCCAAGACCCCCTTTGAACAGAGTTACGGCTCCTCAAAGATGCCTAGTTTTTGAGGGTGGAAAATTGGTGGACGAGTTGTCTCAGGCCTGTATTTCTCTTCATTCACAATCTTTGCGCGACAGCGAGCCAGGATAAGGAGATAGCCCAGCAATGAACTGAAGAACGACGAATTATTGGAATTGATCCATCCATCGAGCCACTATCGAGTTCGAAAATCTGTTAGGGGGACGGGCCTGTGGTGGTGAGCGAAAGGGGTCGGGCCAGGAGTGGTCTTCTACACAAACAAATGAAAATCACAAATTTCATATCTGAGGGTGTACTGTGCCTTTAAAGGCACACACCAACATCAGGGACAAATTCTGATATGTATATATTGCCCGAGGCACTGCCAGTAGTAACCATGCCGAACGCGTAATTTCGGTTCCCTCAAATAAGTGAGAAACAACAGTGGAAAAGTCGGACAGGCCTTAATACCCCCAAACACAAAACTAAGCATTTTACCCCAAGGAAGAAACCAACCACTTCGCAAACGGAATAAAATGGTGTATCTGGCGGAGCTCAATGGCAACATGCACAATAACTGAGTTCCTGGCTACCTTTACAGGCGAGGTGCATGGTTCACCTTTTTGGGTAAAGAGGGTGGGGCCTGTTTATCTCTGTAGTTCCTCACTTATCTGAGGGAAATAACTTGAGATCCCGCATTTGGCAGAGTTCCTATAGGTTGTGTCTCGAGTAAAATACCAAGAATTACCCCTGAGGTTGGAGTGTGCCTTCAAAGGCACAGTCCAACCTCGGAGTCGTCTTTCTGCTTTTGCGCCTATTTTGAGAACGGTCCAACGCTGATTCCAACCAATGATGCCTCTGGAATCGCTCAATACCCCCTGGGAACGGAGTTATGTTCCGTCGAAAATTGAGCTGCGGAAGCATGGTAGACGAGTTGTCTGAGGTTTGTACCTTCTGTCATTTGCAACCGATTTATGCGAAATGGAAGCGCATGTGGAGAAGGTTGTCATAAACAAGGCCTGCAGCAAAGCAGTCAAGGAATCTCTCAGAGAGCACCGGAGGAACAAGTTGATATCGACCGCCGCTCAAAGAAGGAGTCTCAAACGCTGTCGAAATGAACTCACGGATTATCGTAATGTAACGACGTGCCTGAAGGACAAACATGGAACACCCAGAACTGCAAGAGTTGATATGGAACTCATTGTTACGGAATTCTACACAGATCTTTATCGCTCAACTACGCCGGTTCCTAGATGTTCCTCTCCAATCGAAGATCCAGTGCCACCTAATCTCTTATACGAGGTCGCTAATGCATTGCGGTCGCTCAAGAAAGGAACAGCTCCTGGCCCTGATGGTATTTCTGCAGATTTGCTTAGAGTGGGAGGCGAAGCCACGTGTAAAAATCTTGCGAAGCATTTCAACTCTTGCCTCGAAGCGGGATCCATACCAGATCAGTGGAAATGCTCGAAGACGGTTTTGATTTTCAAAAAGGGAGACAAGGAGGATATTGGGAACTACCGTCCTATTGCCTGCTGTCGATCCCATATAAAGTCTTCACTAAAATAATCCTCAATGGTCTGGAATCCTCAGGTGACGCTTACCAACCCGTAGAGCAGGCAGGATTCAGGAAGGGTTTTTGTTGCATGGATCACATCCACACCGTGTCTCAATTAATCGAACGATGCCGTGAATACAAACTGGCGTTGTGCCTGACGTTCGTTGATTTCAAAAAAAGCATTCGACTCGGTGGAGACAAACGCTGTTCTAAACGCCTTGTTGCATGCCGGAGTGAATTCTGCAGACGTGAACGTTCTGGAGCTGTGCAATACAGGAACATCAACAACGGTGCAGCTATTCGAAAGGAAGCTACGCATTTCAATCGAGAAAGGAGTCCGGCAAGGTGACACAATATCACCGAAGCTCTACACGACTGTCCTACAGCATGTAATGAGCAAACTTGATTGGGAAGAGAAAGGTCTGAACATCGATGGGAAGAAGCTGTCCAATCTAAGGTTCGCGGACGATATTACGCTTATCAGTGGCAGCACTCAAGAGATTAACGAAATGCTGAATGAGTTGAATAGCGTGGGCAGCGCGATTGGTTTGACAATGAACATGGGGAAGACTCAGACGATGGCCACCCGGTGGTGCCGCGGCGGACCAATCTACCTGGAAGGAAACGAAGTGAATCGTGTTGATAGGTATGTCTACCTAGGACTAGAACTCAATTTGGAAAACGACCTGTCGAAGGAGATTGACCGACGAAGAAGAGCAGCGCGGGCAGCGATGAGCACAATGCGAGAAGGGACCAGCGAGATTCAGGATAGCAAGCTGCTTGCTCATCTGTTTGACTCCACGGTACTACCTGCATTGTACTATGGTACCGAGACGTGGGCCCACACCAAGGGGACTTCTGCTTCTGTTGCCCTGAGAACCACGCTTACAGGGCATTGTAGAGGTGCCTATTGGGAACAAGTCGTCGAAAACAATGGCAACAAGGGCTGAGCAGGTGCGAACTCCGGAAGCAGTCTGGCTCAAGAGATGCTGTATACCATATTGAGTCTGCGAAGCACAGATGAGCAGGACATGTGCTACGAAGAGTCAACGATAGATGGAGTACCAGGATAACATACTGGTCCCTGCGCGACGTCAAAAGGACTCTAGGACGACCTGCGACGCGTTGGGCGGACAATTTCAACAAGTCATTCAAACAAAAAGGCTTACTATACTAGATAACTGTTGCTCTTTCTAGGGAAACCTGGCGCGAATGTGGTCAACATCGAGAAGACCGCCGATGAGGATGGACCATCAAGGTATCAAGATAAGGTATGCGAAATAAAGAGAGTGTCTGAGAATGAAGAAAACTCGGGGCTATTGACGGGAAACCATCGCTCATCACGCTACTGTTGAGCTCGAAAGATCGCAAAAGGGGCGTGCCAAAGTGGTTACTTGATGTGGGAGCCCTAGGGTGGCTTCCTCCTATATCTCGCTTATTCGGAGGAATCAAGATCTCGCACTTGGAAGGTGGTATATGGTGTGGGTCTACTTCACAAGTGCGTGAAAATTTCTGATTTCGTCCTTTAGCTTGGACTGTGCCTTTACGGCGAAATATGATCGCGCAGCGATGTGAGGCTCAATGACACAGAGGCTCAGTGGAACTCAATAAATTCGTGCTATCGCTAATTTTGTTTTTATGCACATGCTTATAGACACGGCAATATGCAGTTATCGTGACTCACCCAGGGTGGATGTAATATACTGATGACACGCTGCGAAAATGAATAGAGTGTAAAAAAATGTCCTAATTAAAGGCAGTGGTCGCGATAAAATATGCTTGTCCTCTTTTCCTCTTTAAACCCTTTTCTAGGTTTAGAGTAGTAGGACCAATGAGAAAAAATCTCGAAAAAACCGCTGTTTTGGCCCCGATTTGAAGCCTGAACTTCCTTGTCTTTTGATGGTGGACGGGCCCACTCCACATCATCGGCAGCGATGATCTCTGATATCAAGAACATCAGCTGGCTTGAAATTGAATTTCAATCAATAAACATTATCCTTCGGAATCATCTAGTCAAAAACATTGACTGAAGCGCTTGCTTTCATTGGTCAACTCTTTTCATTACGTAAATTCGAATTTATTTCTTCCTCTGAACGTCGATGAATTTTTACTGCTCGGCATGAGACTGCGATCTTTTTTGCGGCGCTGTGCACGTGTGCACGAACTGGCTTCTTTGGGCCCTAGAAACTCTAAATCTAGCCCGTTTTTCACCGTGCCACCTTCATACTTTTTCAGCTGTTTTCTGTCTAATCTAAGCTGATTTTTATAGTCTTTTAGGTAACGTTTTTCATCGCGACCACTGCCTTTAAGCTACAAATCTGAAATTTAGGCAGTCGTACTTTTCTGCATGCTGTCTTCAACTATATACTATAGAAAATTAAATCTTATCTCCATTGCTCGTTTAGGCGAAAAAAGTGGATGTATCGTAGGGAAGCGCCATAAAGTAGCATTAAAATGACACGAATTCAATTGCTTACTGGGATATTCGGCCAGCTGTGCACGTTTGTGAGAGGCGCTAACCGCTAGAAGTTCAGAGAGGAACTCTCCTGGCAAAAATTCGACATTCTTGCCTTTTCCAGATCATTGTTTTTTAATGAGGATTTGCAGGCTTCATTATATATTGAATGCACTGAATCACCAAGGGGCTTAGAGGCAGCACCACTCTACTATTATAACGCTGTTTATCTTTGTGAGAATAAACATGAATGGCTTTGCTTTCCCAAAACAGTTGATATCATATGTACAACGGAATGCTAGCGACTATTGCAAGATTATGACAGTATTGTTACACAGAAAGGCCTCGGAAGTTAGTTGTTATTGAAAAAAGCAGATTTAGCATAGTTTCCTCAAGCAATTGAGCCTCTGCCCATATTGCCCATGTCGTTGATCTTCGGACGGTCTCCTTTGAATGCACCGGCGATCTTTTCAAATACTACCATCTGGAAATCAGGAAAGCTGCATGTAGATACATATTGTGAAATGCCTGCAAAAATATAAGCTCGTCAGAAGTTTGACGACAAAATAGAGCTCATGCAGTCAAGTTAAAAACCGTACATGATTTTGTTGGTGTGCGCCTAGAGAGATCTTTGCATACTAAGGCACACGTCATTGTGGACCGATCGGCCGTAGTTATCCCGGCCGATAAGCGTCTACATCATACGAATGGGGTATAAAAATCCACCCATCGTGGCCGGTCTGAGCACGCCTGTCCCATCCGCGGCCGTCCCGGTCGATTCACATGTTATGCAGCGCTCACTCAGGTCAAATTACCATCACCCCCCCCCATGTGGCTGGACTGAGCCTGCGTTGGTGGTTCCGAGTTCGTGCCAGTCAACAAGCAATGCATTGCTTACTGGGATGGAGATTCCCTGCCGGACTTAGCCAGCTGCAGTGCACTCGGGTATACCTGCGTAATCGATTGGCACGCAGTCGAAACACTAGGGGTGGCGAAGGACGGCGCAGGATCCCAACAGACCGGGAGAGAACGGCTAAATCCCACCTTCGGCCGACTATGTCGACTATGACCGGGGTCTAAGGCCACTTTCATAGCAAGACCAGCATACCGCTGCTGCTGGAGTAGTAGTGTAGAGAAAACGAAAAAAATCGTGTGTATTCGGAGAGACAGACATGTGTTGGGGAGACAGACATGCTCTGCCAATTCGAGACTTGACGCCTCACCAAAATAGACTTGATGCTCATGTACAGGTCAGCATGAAGTCTTAATTTGCTGACGTTAAATTCACTTTATGGGTGAATTTGCCGATAGGATAGGTGAGAGTGAGGTGAATATCCCGTGAAATTGGTGCGAACTGGCAGCGAGAGATGGTCCAATTTACCCAGAAAATGAGGTGAAATTACCTCGAAAAATGGGTGAGTTTACCTCGAAAATTTCACGAATCTGAAGGTCCACAGCGCAAGAAGCCCCGCCTTGTCCGCAACATGGGCGTAATCTTCACCGAGGTCTGCGGTGAGGAGCCACCCTCTGCGGACCGCGGCGTAACTCGCCCCCCCCCCCGCCGTGAGGATACCCTCTGTATCCTCCCAGCAGCCAAAATTATGCTGGCCTCCGAAGAGTGACCCGAAGTCACCTTTCAGGGCCGGCATCAGAATGCCGAATGAGGACTCTAGTGAGATGAGGCGGCTTTTATACCGGCTGTGCTCATGGTAAACACATGGAGACGTGATCAATCGTTTTATCATGTGTTCGCTGAGATGTTTTCACTTGTTTAGAAACTTCTGAGATGCCAGAACCGGCGGTAATTTCACCCTTTGCGCTGAGTGATATCCAGCTGCTCAACAACTGATATGCATTAACATGTTAGCGCTGGCGGTATTTTCACTCTTTGCGCTGACTGATTGCCGACCGCTCAGCAAGTTCACCCTTTGCGCGGATAAGCTTTGATGACGGCGCTAAAGGTGAATTTGATGCGTAATGATAACAGAGCGTGATAAAGGCCGCTTTCCCCGAAGCAGCAAGTCTCGAATTGGCAGAGTGTGTTATCGTCTCTAGTTATGCTATCTCGCTAAGCACCATATGCTGCTCTTTTGCGTGGTGACAACTACTCGACTCAACAGGCAATGTCTCAAGAGATTCTCTGCCCCGAGTCGCCCTCAACAGGAATCGCAGCCGCCTGACAATTCGACAAATTACCATTTCCCGCGTCACTGTTGTTGCTGACCGGGCGAACTGGAGGAGCTCGAACAGCTAAAACAGTGGCCCGGACGGCAACAGCAGCAGTCCGGATGCCAGCAGAAGCGGAACCACAGATTGGAAGAAGGAGCTGAACTGCCAGGCGGTTCGGGGCTGAGAACAGCCTGAGGATGGCAGTGACACAAAAACCATGACCTTTCGACATTCTGTCGATGGGCAGGAAAGCACAAAAAAAAGATTTCTAGTCCACACTGTGTTGTTGACAGGACGAGGCACACGGGAAGGCTTGGTAAGGCGAATAGAGGACAACAATAGATCCCTCAAAACTGTCGACAGAATTGTCCAATTCGGAGGTTTACATATTCAGCGCAAGCAGGAGTATTCAGGCTTTTTCTGCATATATCGTCCAGCATGATTCGTTTCGCTGTTTTCATGTGTGCAGCTTTTTCATGGGATGATCTGCTTGAGAATACGCTGTTTTTATGAAAGTGAAAGGATGAGATTGAATAGTCAAGTAGTTGAAGCTAACTTACATCATCGTCATCACTGTCATCCTTGCGTGGGCTTACTACACTGATTTTGGCACTGAAATTCAATGACTATAACAAGAACTTACTATGCAAACTTCACTTAACGACTCTAGAACTCAAAGTGTCACACTGGGCAAAGACTGTGAAACAGCACCACAACGCTCAGATTCTCCTTATACTAGATGCCTTTTAGAGCACGCACTCAGAACAGAAGTGCAAGAATGAAAATGCAATCCCTGCTCTTTCAGGCCAACTGGAAGGGAGCGAAATTTGCTGGTTGGTTGACTTGATTGACCTCTGAAGGCCTCCGAACGATGCATGAACTTTCTAATAAAAGGCAGCAACGATGCTTGGCGGTAAAACTGGCACGCCGAAAACGTAGAAATGGTGATAACGATCAATGATTTCGCTCTCAATAGCTGAGAAAAAACTCCAACTTAAATAATTGCTAATTCATTTCTTCTTCGCTAGCACCTGTGCTGTCTTTCTCGTAACATAGATAAGATCTGATATGAAAAGAGATGCTCGATTGAACTCGGTCTTCATATCGCAAAGCGGATGATTTAGTTTGATTTCGATTCGGCACTGATACTTTTTTAGACAGCGAAGGAGGCGACATCGCCGAGTCACGTAATGATTGTATCGGCTCCGAGCTCTATTACCCGAAGAGTAGCCTAGTGCTAGAAAGGGAAATTCATTCCACTAGAGACCCCCTCGGACTCCAACCCCGTTGTTCCCTCGAGTGTCCGAAATTAATGTGTCGGGTAGCTCTTCTCATTCCTTAAAGGCACAGAACACCCAGAAAATCATTTTCAGTTTTCATGCCGATCTTGGAGAGTCACATGCTGATCACAGCGGGACCTCTAAAATCGTCAAAGACCCACTATGAACAGAGTTATGGCTCCTTAAAAATACCTAAGTTGTGAGGGTAGAAAGTTGGTGGACGGGTTGTCTCAGGTCTGCATTTCTCTTCAATCGCAATGTTAGCGCGAGAGCAAGCCAGGCTCTCCCGCAGAAGACTCCAGTCACTCCACATATCTAAAGGCCTACGCTCATCGGATTGATCAGCCAGTCCCTGATAGATGCCCCGATTGTGAATGTGCTAGACATGATTCATTGCATCTATCTTCAGCTCCGGCCAGACCTACAATGTTACCTGCTCGAGATCTATGGTACAAGCCGTGTGAAATAGCTAGCTTCTTACGTCTTTGATGCGATGCTCTGTTCACGGCTGAGAAGAAGAAGAAGAAGCAAGCCAGGATAGGAGACAGTCCGGCAATGGACTGAAGAACGTAAGGTTGAAACTTGGTTGAAATTCATCTATCCAGCCGATATCGAGGTCAACAATCAGGAAGGGGTCGGGCCTGTGGTGGTGAGCTAAGGAGGTCGGGCCTGTGGTGGTCGCTTGTATCGGGCATAATTGGAAGAATTGAGATCTCGCACTTGGCAAGTGTTATAAAGGAGGGGTCTACTACACAACCAAATAAAAATCACAACATTCATGTCTGAGGGTTTACCATGCCTTCAAAGGCACTGTTCACGATAAACTTCATCCTCGAATTTTCCATGACAAACGCTTCTCGTGGTTCTCAGAAGCATAACAGCGTCGAAAGAACGGGACGAAAAGCTACCCAGGAGCCGCAAAATGGCTTAGAAAAGTGGGCGAACCCCGCCGCTTTGGGAAAGTCCGGCCCCTTCCCGCCCATCGACGTGAACAATGGAACACTCGAGAGGGTGAGATGGTTTCCGATCAAAAGCCCGTTCTTCCCTTCATTCTCAACTTCTCTCTTTACTCAGGTCAGCTCGTATACATTGGCTGCAAAAAACGGAAGTTACAAACCTCGTACAACTCGTCCACCATTCTTCCTTAGCTCACCTTTTGAGGGACCATAACTCCGTTCCCAGAAGGTCTTGTACGATTCCAGAGACGTCATTGGAATCAGAATGGGACCGTTTTCAAGATAGGCAAAAACAAACAGAAGAGGGAAATTTATCGTGAACACTGCCTTTAAGTTTGATCATGGAAGCTTCAAGTTTTCAAAGCCTATAGGTAGCTTGGAAGGGGGTTGTTTGCTTGATGGAATAATTGTGGTGCGCGCGAAGCGCGCACCAGGATTTGGCATTGATCTCTTCCCGCGCGGATGCCCTACAATGAGATCACCTATTCATACCGTCACCAGAGGTATGAGCTGTACACCGTTCGATGCGCTGCAAGAAGTTACATATGTGTGCAACTTTTCATCCTAACTGGTCCCCGCTTTATAAAGTTATGACCTCTCAAAGTACGCAAAAACGTTCTCCACCACCGCCTCCGCCTCCACCTCCGTCCGTCGAAAACCATTTTTTTGGAAGGCGTGGACCAAATCGCTCGAAAATTTGTGACTAGAGGTAATCGGCCACGGGAATGCCGAAAATAATTGGCAGAACTCACCATAATGACTTCTGGGCCCCTAACAGGCGATTCAAACTCGGAAACCGGCCTCTCAAGATTAGTTTATGAAAATGATGGGGTTTTTCGTTATCAGTCATTGTTTTCTTAGACTCCATATAAACACCTTGCTCTCTAGGGTGGTGTATTTTAAACGTCCGGCTCGGAAGAGGACGCTGTGCGGGAGGGATGTTCTTGAGCGCAGCGCGTAATCGTTACATGCGCACCATCAATAAGAAGGCATCGTAGGGTGTGCTGAACTTTCGGTTGACTATGCGAGACCGCAGTAGGAGTATGCAGGACGTCATTGAACTACAGCAGGACCTCAGTAGGGGTGTGCAGGACCTCATGGAACGTGTGCAGGACCTTAGTAGGGGGGTGCAGGACATCATGGGACCTGTGCAGAACCCTAGTAGGGGTGTGCAGGACGCCGTAGAATGTGTGCAGGACCTCAGTAAGAGTTTGCAGGACATCGTGGAACGTGTGCAGGACCTTAGTATGAGTGTGCGCGACATCATGGGACCTGTGCAGGACCCCAGTTGGGGTGTGCAGGACGTCGTGGAATGTGTGGAAGACATCAGAGAACTTAAGCAGGACCCCAGTAAGGGTGTGCAGGAGGTCGTAGAATGTGTGCAGTACCTCAGTAGGAGTGTGCAGGACATCAAGGGACTTGTGCAGGACCCCAGTAGGGGTGTGCAGAACGTCGTAGAATGCGTGCGGGACCTCAGTAGGAAAGTGCAGAAAATCATGGAATGTGTGCAGGACCTCAGTAGGAGTGTGCAGGACATCATGGAACGTGTGTAGTATCCCAATAGAGGTGTGCAGGACATCATGGAACGTGTGCAGGACCCCACTAGGCATGAGCAGGACGTCATGGAATGTGTGCAGGACCTTATTAGGAGTGTGCAGAACATCATAAAACGACAAGCACGCTCACGCCGATCATTTTTTTGGCAGGGCTGCCGTAACCCTCCTTTAAAATTTTTTCCAGTGTCAGCATGGTTATGAGCACATCTTAATAGCCAACAAACATGTTTGCACAATTTCGACCTCCTCAGCCACTCCTTAGTAGCTTCTCGAGAAGAGCGGTGTGTGAATGAATGCATACCGCTCCTCCGCTCTTTTATACCCCGCATGTTGTGAGCGTGTTTACATTTGTTATCATGTTTTGTTCAAGAATGGTTACGGTAGCCCTGCGGAAAAAGTGATCGGCATGGGCGTGCTTTTCATAAAACGTGTGCAGGACCCCAGTAGGGAGGAGCAGGACTTCATGGAGTGTGTGCAGGACATCAGTAGGAGTGTGCAGGACATCATGAAACGTGTGCAGGAACACTGTAAGGATGAGCAGCACGTCATGGAATGTGTGCTGGATCTCAGTAGGAGTGTGCAGGACATCAAGGGACGTGCGCATGACCTCAGTTTAATGTTCAGGACGCCGTATGCAAGCCATGCCTCCGAATCAACAAGAACGATAGTTAAGTGCGCCAGAACATAGCTACCTTAATATCACTCGAGTTGGCTCTGAAAGTTCTCACTCCGAATTCGCTACATCTTCCCCACCGGTAGTGCTGTTTTCCTGCTTTGTAGCCCAGGTCCAGGCAGATTCTCAACTGCTGACCTCTGGAGAAGGACTGTGTGTGAATTAAGACACACCGCTCTTCTTTTCTTTTATCACTTAACTATCGTTCTTGTTCCGAATCAGACATACGGGTCGGCGCAGACGAGCCACATCAGCATGATCCGGTGAAGTTTGGCTAGAGCGGCTGACCCTGGGGCTATCCTACTCTGCCAATTCGAGACTTGATGCTTCGGGGAAAGCGGCCTTTGTCACGCTCTGTTATCATCAGACATCAAATTCACCTTTAGCGCCGTCATCAAAGCTTATCCGCGCAAAGGGTGAATTTGCTGAGCGGTTGGATATCAGTCAGCGCAAAGGGTGAAATTACCGCCGTTGCTGGCATCTCAGAAATTTCTAAACAAGTGAAAACATCTCAGCGAAAACATGATAAAACTATTGATCACGTCTCGATGTGTTTACCATGAGCACAGCCGGTATAAAAGCCGCCTCATCTCACTAGAGTCCTCATTCGGCATTCTGATGCCGGCCCTGAAAGGTGACTTCGGGTCACTCTTCGGAGGCCAGCATAATTTTGGCTGCTGGGAGGATCCAGTGGGACCCCTCACGGCGGGGGGGGCGAGTTACGCCGCGGCTCGCAGAGGGTGGCTCCTCACCGCAGACCTCGGTGAAGATTACGCCCCTTGTTGCGGACAAGGCGGGGCTTCTTGCGCTGTGGACCTTCAAATTCGTGAAATTTTCGAGGTAAACTCACCCAATTTTCGAGGTAATTTCACCTCATTTTCGGGGTAATTTGAACCCTCTCTCGCTGCCAGTTCGCACCATTTTCACGGGATATTCACCTCATTCTCACCTATCCAACGGCAAATTCACCCATAAAGTGAATTTAACGCCGCAAATTAAGACTTCATGCCGACTTGTACATGAGAATCAAGTCTCTTTTGCTTAGGCATCAAGCCTCGAATTGGCAGAGCTAGACGAAATGGGGCCACCCAAGATTTACTCATAGAAAAGCTGAAAAACTCTGATAAAAGATGCCTGATACTGCGCTAACAATCATTGATTTTATAAGAGCTCTATAGAAATACCTTACCAATCGATGGCTCATTTCATTTCTGTCTTGAATGGTGGGTGCCCCATATACTTGTTACCCGAAGGTAATTCCTCGGATAATGGATCGATTCGGATAATGCCATTTTAAATTTACCGGATATTGGTTCGATTCAGATAATGCGTTTTTTCAAATTTTCGGATATTGGATCGATTCAGATAATGCCATTTTTCCAATGATTCGGATACGGATATCCGTCAGATAATTTCGGATAAATCTCGGATATTATCGGAACAAATCTCAGGCAACACACACACACACACACACACACACACACACACACACACACACACACACACACACACACACACACACACACACACACACACACACATACACACACACACACACACACACACACACACAAAATGAGTAGAATAGTAGCTACGAGAAATGGACATCCTACTAACTATACGCTGCTTCGTGTGTGTGACCGTCTAATGTGTATGTGTGTGTGACAATGAATGGAAATTAGTCATCGCCACCCGTCGTTAACAATTGACACCCGGTTGTCACACACGCACTGTCAACGCATGCACGTTTGGTGATTGACCTCCCGTGTCAATGTGAAAACATTCTACTGCGTAAATTAGGATTCATGCGTGCCTATTGCTTCAACTGTTCCTTTCTGCGATGAGTTCAAGAACTGAGCGGGACATCAGTCTGAATCGAAATGTTCACCAATCCATGGAGAAGTGTGTCACAACTTCCTCCGTAAATTCTCTTCTTTCGAATCTGTGTCAGACTGTAAAGGGTTATGCACTGCATAGCGAAAGTTCCCTGCGTGAGCTTGATTGAGCACAGTGTAACTGATTTCCGTGAAAACATACAGTAGCACACGGGTCCTTTTTCTGCAAAAGGGGCTTTTGTGACGTATTTTGCTCATACAACTCTGAGAAATATTGCCGCGACTCCGCCGCAACTCCTTCGGCTTGGCGCCTGTCGGAGGAGTCGCGGGGGAGATGCGGGGCAGAACCGCGGATTATTCTTCATTAACTGAATCGCGGTAGTGTCGCGGAAAAGTCCTGAGGGAGTCGCGGTAGATTTGCGAACGCTTGACACACGAAGTCGCGGCAAAGCCGCGGAAGAGTCAAGGGTCGCTGGGGGGGGGGGGGGTTGCGGGACAGTCCGGGATCACGGGGGAGTCCCGTGGCAGTAGTGGAAGAGTCGCGGTAATATTTCTCAGAGAAAGCGCCACATCGCCATATCTCGCTTCGAAATTGACGAAATGAATTTTAGGGGTAGTTTTCGTAGTCCTCTCAGTGAGGCAAACGTAGGGAGCCATTGCAACTCCCGTATCCTGTTGGAAAATGTGCATTTCCTTCTAAAATTCATGTCGACAACAAATCAGAACATGAAAGATTTCTGCCATCATGGTCGTCTGTCCAGTTCATAGTGAGGGATTATGTGGTGCAAATATTGCATTTCTCGATGCATTTCTTAAGTTCAACCTATTATTTTCTAACACTATCGTATAGAGCTCAATGAAAGCGATTCAGAATTTACTTCACAATTGAAATCGGACCACTTTGAAGCAAGTTATGGCGATGCAGCGCTTTGTGAGCGCGAAAAACACCGCAAATGCTTTTTCTGCAAAAAATTGTGAGGTGCTGTACGGGCTCAAAGGCATCGTTCGCGCTGAAACCACTTTCCATTTTTGGCTCAATTTCATGAATGAGGCCGATAGATCACAGCGGTAAACTTTGGCGCGTTAAAAACGTAGGGTTGTGAGGTTGGAAGGGGTTAAAGGCAGCATACACGCTCGCAAGCATAGTCGAGATAACAGCATAGATAGGTCCGCACGGCCCATACTATGTCGTCAACGACGTTTGAAGCCCTGAAAACTGTCAGGATGACAATATTAGACAAAGTTTGAGCAATCTTGCCTTCCACGCCCTTATTTTCACACCCTTTCGAGTAACAGAATGAGAATCGATACTTGTGAAAACGTGTGATAATTGAGAGTGATAGCACTATCAAATGGGAGTGCACGAGAGAAATAGCTTGGTTTACTTGAGTATAACATGTCTGCATACCTATTGACTCTCGTCCACTTTCGAGAATGCCGCTCTACTTTGGCTGACCTCTTGAAATGGAGGATTTTATCAGTGCACAAACATGCTATATTGAGGTAAATCGAGTTTTTCTCTACTGCACTCCTTTATAGTGCTATCATTCTAAGTTATCACATGTTTTCTCAAGTATCGATTCTCATTGTGTTACTCGAAGGGGTGTGAAAATACGGGCGTGGAAGGCAAGATTGCTCAAACATTGTCAAATATTGTCATCCTGGACAGTTTTCAGCGCATCAAACGTCGTTGACGACATAGTACGGGCCGTGGGGACCAATCTATGCTGTTATCTCGACTATGCTTGCGAGCGTGTATGCTGCCTTTAAGGATGAGGATTCGCCACCAGTTCTCACCAGCCATCTAGCAATTATCATCCAAATTTGCACAGTGGAAGCTCTTAATTTTTAAGTGATTTTGGTAGAAGAAAGGCAAAAGAAATTTTCTCACCTAGAAAGTTTAAAGCGAGAAACCACTTCAGACGTTCAGAAAAACTTATTGCACTGGACACACCGAATTCGACGGAGGGGGTGGAAAGTCAACTTTTAAAAAAGTTTTTAAACGCGTTTATCCAAATCAGGAGTTTTTTTTAGGTTTCTTTGCTATTATGGCTTACCTCAAGAGTTTGCCTGCTCGAAAACATGAAAAAATAAGACACCGTTTTCTGCGCGTACGATGCCTTTAAGGCTGTTGAGCATAGCGAGGCACCGCCCTGCTATTTAAATAATCCATAGATACTAGAGCACGACTACAAGTACGCCGCGAAGCGGCGTGGGTGTGCACCTTGTATACATAAATTACACGAATGAGGAAACAAAAGTGAGTCAAATAGTTGATATAAAAAATGGACCGGTTTACTACATTCAACCTAAAATGAACCGATTTTATCCGGTTTTATCTGGTTTTATCCGGTTTTGATCCGATTTTATCCGATTTTACGCAAATTTTATTCGTTTTATCCGGTTTTTATCCGGTTTTTATCCGTTTTATCCGTTTTTATCCGTTTTTATCCGTTTTTATCCGTTTTTATCCGAATTTTTGACTTTTCGGATAATGGTTCAATTCAGATAATGCCGATTTTAAATTTCCCGGATATTGGTTCGATTCAGATAATGCGTGTTTTCAAATTTTCGGATATCGGATTATCCGAATCTCGGATATCCGATCGGATATCCGAAACGGAGTGATTCGGATACTAAGTATAGTGCCCCACCCCCTCTAGGATAGTGCCTAGACCCTGCACAATTGGGTCATCTACAACTCATTTCTTCATTTTTTCGACTTCGGAATTCAAAAAGTATACGCCTTGTATCTTATTTGTAGGAAGCCGCGTTGCAACTATTATCTTGCAGTTTTAGCAGCGGAGCGGTTGTTTCTTCATTTCTACCACTATGATTTTTTCGAAAAAAAAACAACTTGACTTTTGGAGCTCGACGATATTGTAGAAGGGAAACCCTTGGAAAAAGTTGTGAAATTTCTGAAAGCTGGGCTCCGCAGAAAAGGTCAAGGATTTGGCATTGCTCTAAAATGTCGTGAAATTGTTCCATCAGATTTGGCTATCAAACTGATTTCCTGAATGTAGTGAAATTGTTGAATCGATTTGGCTGTTGTTGGTATATGCAGATTACATAATCATTAAATGTAGTGAAATTGTTGCAAACAGATTTGGCAGGGGCTCTATGAATTATCAGAGTCAAATCACGCGTCAGAAGGGGTTTTTCTTGGAGCGCATATTGAATCAAATAAGAACAAGAATAAGTCTAGCAGCAAAAACGTTTCCATACAATGTGAACCGTGAAAGCGTTGAGGACACGAACACATAGCGTCAGTAGCGGATAAACTGCGTTAGATTTCGTTTTCATAATTTTTATCTATTCGATGAGGGAATGTCCAGTACCTTAGTGGGAGCTACACTGAAAAGGTAGAATAACATTCGAAAATCTTGTTTCTAGTCCATAAGGCCACGTTTCGTTCAGCATTGTTGGCTGAAGATTACTTTTTTCGTTTTGTCTTCATTCGCTCGCCAGAGGACCTTCTGACGCGTGATTTGACTGTAATAATTCACTGACTTCTCCTGCCAAATCTGTTTGCAACAATTTCACTACAATTAATGATTATGTAATCTGCATATACCAACAACACCCAAATCGATTCAACAATTTCACTACATTCAGGATATCAGTTTGATAGCCAAATCTAATGGAACAATTTCACGACATTTAAGAGCAAAGCCGAATCCTTGACCTTTTCTGCGGAGCCCAACTTTCAGAAATTGTTAATTAGAGTTACTCTTATCGAAGTCGAAATCATACGCTGGGGCATCGTGTTGAGTAAGTTCACTCGTCGCTCCTTCTTTCGATGGTTGAGTGGAAATTCTATAATTCAAGAGGGGCCGCTAAAACTGTTATTTGTGCTGCGTAAAAAGGTGCCATAGCACTTGTGGTTGGTTTGTTTGATACACAATTGCAACTTCGAGATCTTTTGCACCCGCTTATGTTTGCTAGAAAGCGATTATCTTTTGTAGTGGTTCCATTGTCTCCAAAATTCGGTAATCAAGCTATCTAAGAGAGGGTTTCTGTAAAAATTTCTACAAAGATCACAAAGAACGGAATAGAAAATGGAACTCAGACCCAAGAACACTCAGAACACATAGACAGTTTCGTTACACTTCAGCTGAGAAGAATCCCATTCACCCAGTTTCGACCCTTACCGTAGCCAGGACGGCTTCCTTTGAGTGTACCATGGTTGAATTTTCACAGCTTCAGGTTTCGTTTCCCTTCAGCAAAGTTTTGAACTACAATCAAGAATGTGAATTCCTAATATGAAATTTTCTCACCCTATCCTCGATTCAATCGTAAGGGAAAGTGTCCTCGTGTGAAAAAGTTGTACATATTTGAGCAGCATAAGCAGTAGGTAGCACGCAACTGACTGAAATCGGTAGTTTACTTTATTTCCTTTATCAAGCCTTGTTACAATAAAATGCTCATAGCTTAATGCCGCTTATTCACCTATGTCAATACTGACATTTAGAGCAGTAATTTTTTTTCGGAAAAATACTTGCCCTGCGACACCTTGGCGAAACTCTGAACATGGAAAAAGGGGCGTCTAGAACGACGTTCGGTACAGAGCGTCGGGTTCCAAACGGCTTATTCCTCTCCGAGCACGAGAAGTATTGACGTGTTTGGTCAGCTCAATGTTTGAACAATTTCTGCAGCAATAATAGAACAATGTATTAAAGACAGTGTTCACGATAATCTTTGGTGTTGAGATCAATAGCTAATTCCATTGTTTGGCCCCCCGGTAGAATTGAAATGACGAAGAAATCGAGAAAAACGCACCAGAATGGCACGAAATTCTCAAATCTCACCCCGGTTCTCACAGGAGCTGTTTGTCTTGACAATGGAATCTTTTGAGAAAGCGTCTTTCGCAATTCTCTACTCTCTGTTGCTTTGCACTTTCTTTCAGACCTAAACTAATACTGTTTTGCCTAAAGTATTCTTCCAATTATGATTAGCCCCATTTTTCACCTGTGACAAGGACCGTGAACATATTCATTATACTTGGGCAAAATGGTCAAAATTTTCGAATTTCGAATTTCGAATATTATTCGAAAACGAAAATTTTCGAATTTCGAATATTATTCGAAAACGAAAATTTTCGAATTTCGAATTTCGAATATTATTCGAAAACGAAAATTTTCGAATTTCGAATATTATTCGAAAATGAATATTCGAAAATCCTAATTTTCGAATTTCGAATATATTCGAAAATCCAAATTTTCGAATTACCGAATATTTTTTTCCGAATTTTCGAATAAATTGCAATTTTTTGACAGATTCTCGGGGTTTCCAAATAACATTCGACTTGTCATACACAACGACTGAACAAATAAGGAAGTGAATCAGCAAGCACCCGCCAAGAAAAGAAAAGCTAACAGAAAAACAATATTTTTATTCGTCTTCAGCCACTATTGTTAAAAAAAAGAACTAGTGCATTGCACAAAATCAAAAGTGCGACAAGTAGTCGAGATCGTTGCATCTACGCGTTTTTATAAGTTCATTTTTTTATCTTGCACACTTTTCTGCTTGTTTACGTTTTGAAGCACTTTATCATTACATTCATATATCATATTTCAATCACCATTGTGGAATTTTTATTTTCTACAAATCATTGTTGTCATCAATTTACAAATCTGTATTTTTCTTCAATGCTTTCCCTTTACACTGCCTGCTCATATCTTGTGCCACTTTGCAATTACAGCAGCTGATAAAAAAAAACCATCTTTCAACTTCCTTTATGAAATCACTAGTGGGTTAATTAATACTCAATCCGCTATTTGAACAATCAATATTGGGGCCTTGGTTGAGCGCCAGGACTCTTCTGCACGAGCTTTGCTGGCGTCATCAACGATGGAGGTGCGAGCGCAGATAATTAGGTGTGAACGAAGGTTCGAACCACGCTAATGACGGGCTCCCTAATTAGACTCGTACAGATGTATACGAATCCGTACTCTCCTCAGAAGACCACTTCTCAATGGATGTGGTTGAGCCACGAATTGTTGTCCGCTCAATTTATTCGAAATGACGAATAATTCGAATAAATCCATACCCAAGTATTCGAATTTCGAATATTATTCGAGAGCCTGTTTCTGAAATATTCGAATTTCGAATATTATTCGAGAGCCTCTCTTTGAAATATTCGAATTTCGAATATTATTCGGTAGCCTGTTTTTGAAATATTCGAATTTCGAATATTATTCGAAAACAAAAATTTTCGAATTTTAAATGATTCGAAATTCGAAAAATCATTCGAATAATTTTCGAATAATATAATTCGGTCCGAAGTATAATATTCATCCAATCGGACAACTAGTCCAGGCCAGAGAATAATGTCTGTGAATTAAGACGTTTCAGTCCGTTTCTCGCTGTTTCTCCGTAATTTTGGTAACACTTGGTTGCCAACGCATTGTTTTGAGTGGAAAACTCGGGAAGGAGAATCATCGTGAACACTGGCCCGTAGTAAAGCTTGCGAAAAATTCAGTTTAGCCTGACTGACCCATGTTCTGAAAAGAATTCAGATGAGAAGCACTTCTTTAAAACGTACGTGTTGTACGATAGCGACCTAGGCTGAGTAACAAACAAGATAAGCTGAATTACTCAGTCAGGTGTGACTGACTAGATTCAGTCAGATCTGACTGACTTCTTGGCTAGAGAGGAGAGAAACAGCGTGCCATGTCAGGAGTGCGCTCGAGACTTTTTTAAGGAGCAAAGAAGTAACCTAAATAATTCAGCAGAGATATCGGCTTATCAATGTATATGAATATCAATATCAGTTTCCACGAAACAAACATCATTTCATTTTTTGAAAAACGGGGCATGGAGTTGGTCGATTCGTGGCCGGTTGTTCTCAACATTACAGGTATTATCGAGTCCTCATCATCATGGCTTTGCAAGACCGACCGCTTCAATGCAATCTATCGCTCGATACGATTTCGGACTCGTCTGAACCATGTCTGAATCATTTCGGGCTCGTCTTATCATCCACTCAGATGATCCTGATTGGGTGGTGGGTTGACTACGGGCACTGCCTTTAAAGGCAGTGTCCACGATAGAAATCGTTTTTATGTTTTTATGCCTATCTTGAAAACGGTCCCATGCTGATTCCAATGATGTCTCTGGAATCGTACCAGACCTTCTGGGAACGGAGTTATAGTCCCTCAAAATTGAGCTAGGGAAGCATGGTGGACGAGTTGTCCGAGGCTTGTAAGGCACCGGTCATAGTTGGATTAGCCGACGTATCCAGCCCGGTCGATACACACAGAAAGCATTGGAAATGGGATGCAATAATCACCCGGCGTATCCCTCCTACGCCCCCCCTCCCCAACACCCACTAACACCCGCCGACACAAACCAGGTCGATAGCTATGATTAAAATGATGGAGTGAGGTTGAGAAAATCACCCGCTGTATCCCGCCGACACCCCCAACATCCCCCAACACCCACCAGCACCCACACGGTCGATACGTATGATTAAAATGATGTACTGAGGTTGAGAAAATCACCCGGTGTATCCGACGCGGTCGATATCCATGCAATTCGTGGATGACGGGGGATGAGAAAATCGCCAGGTGGGCGGGCCTATAATGAAACATTGCGTATCACCAAGAAGCTATCCACCCTGCTACCTCCGTTTCTTGACTTTATTCTCCTTCACTATTTCTCTGAACAGGTGCAATCCTGTTAACCACGTAATCATCATCATCATCACTTCCGGTGGACTCTAGTCGGATACACCGGGTGATTTTCTCAACTTCAGCTCATCATTTTATACATACGTACTGACCGGGTGGATGTTGTTGGATGTTGGGGGGTGTCGGTGGGTTACAGATGCAAATGGCACCAACTCTGACAGAGGCCTAACTTTCGGCTTTCGCAGCCGATGCATGCGAGCTGACCTGAGTAAAGAGAGAAGTGCAGAATGAAGGGAAGAACGGGGCTATTGATTGAGAACCATCGCTCATCTTACAATCTCGAGCTTTCGTTTGTTCTCGTCGGAGGGCGGGCAATGCGCTTTTGGGGTTTGCGTCTCGCTCAAAGCGGCAACTTCGGGCTCTTTTGGGGCTCTTTCTGGCTCGTTTTCATGTGTTCTTTCGACATCAACATTACAGTTTGCTTCTCCACTACCCATTACCAGTGGAAACTTGAACATATTTTTTTATAGTGAACACTGCCTTTAAAGGCAGTGTTCACGATAAATTTCACTCCCGATATCTCCACGCTTCACGAAAGGCCTGGTGCGCTATATAGCAAGGCATGCTTGAAAAGGACGCGAAAGTCGCGTATTCGAGCCAAGATAGGTTCTCCATTGTTTACGTTGATTTTTGAGCGTGGAGGAATTGTGGTGAGCGCGAAGCGCTCACCAGATTTGGCTTTGACTCGCCATCGCGCAACCCCCTGATCTCAGTATCAGGGTCCAGAGTAAACGTAGGAAGACCGTTCTTTTTGCATTTAATACACTTTAGGAAGGTGAATAACTGTCCAAAAAATGGTCCGGAATGGTTACCTGAGATTCGAGAAAAAGTGTCAAAACCACGTCATTTTGGTCGAAAAAATGTTCATCTCCTTTTTTTTTCAGTTGGCGTTCACGATCTTGTTGGAACACTTATCGTTGAGCTAGAGAGCTCATTTTTGGCCAGGAAGCTGGTTTTGTTTGCACCTAGCTCCTGCCAAATTTTGAAGTTGGTAGCTCAATTTTTGCGGAACCTCAAAATTGAGGGTAAAGAAAGACAAAACCACGTAAACATGTTATTAAAAACCAACCGACGTTTGCTTATTCGTAAAAATGAACTAGTGAAATAAACACCGTTACTGATAGGCTTTTGCTCAGGATTTGACGGGGCAACGCTTCAATCAATACGGCGGGATCTCGGAAGTACTTTTTGAAACGCCGCACGGTGTGACTCAGAAGTGCGCCACAGAACGCCGTAAATACTGTGCGGGACCCCAGCAGGAGTGCGAAAGACGTCGTAGAACATGTGTGTGACCAAAGTAGGAGTGCGCCGGACGCCGTAGAAAGTGTGCGGGACCCAAGTGGGTGTGCGCAGAACGCCGTAGAAAGTGTGTGAGACCCAAGTGGGTGTGCGCAGAACGCCGTAGAAAGTGTGTGAGACCCAAATGGGTGTGCGCAGAACGCCGTAAAAAGTTTGCGGGACCCAAGTGGGAGTGCGCCGGACGCCGTAGAAAGTGTGCGGGACCCAAATGGGTGTGCGCAGAACGCCCTAGAAAGTGTGTGGGACCCAAATGAGAGTGAGCCGGACGCCGTAGAAAGTGTGCGGGACCCAAACGAGTGCGCAGGACCCCGTAGAGAGTGTGCGAGACCCAAGTGGGAGTGCGGCGGACGCCGTAGAAAGTGTGCGGGACCCAAATGGGTGTGCGAAGAACGCCGTAGAAAGTGTGCGGGACCCAAGTGGGAGTGCGCCGGACGCCGTAGAAAGTGTGCCGGGACTCAAATGGGTGTGCGCCGGACGCCGTAGAGAGTGTGCGGGACCCAAATGGGTGTGTGAAGAACGCCGCAGAAAGTGTGCGGGACCCAAATGGGTGTGGGAGGGACGCGGGAGAAAGGGTGGGGGACCGAAGTGGGAGTGAGCCGAACGCCGTAGAAAGTGTGCGGGACCCAAACGAGAGTGCGCAGAACGCCGTAGAAAGTGTGCGAGACCCAAGTGGGAGTGCGCCGGACGCCGTAGAAAGTGTGCGGGACCCAAACGAGAGTGCGTCGGACGCCGTAGAAAGTGTGCGGGACCCACGTGGGAATGCGCCGGACGCCGTAGAAAGTGTGCGGGACCCAAATGGGAGTGCGCCGGACGCCGTAGAGAGTGTGCGGGACCCAAATGGGTGTGCGCAGAACGCCCTAGAAAGTGTGTGGGACCCAAATGAGGGTGTGCAGGACGCCGTAGAAAGTGTGCGGGACCCAAGTGGGAGTGCGCCGGACGCCGTAGAAAGTGTGCGGGTCCCAAATGGGTGTGCGCAGAACGCCCTAGAAAGTGTGTGGGACCCAAATGAAAGTGCGGCGGACGCCGTAGAAAGTGCCGTACCCAAATGTGTGTGCGCAGAACGCCGTAGAAAGTGTGCAGGACATCAGTGTGAGTGTGCAAGATGTAACAGAATGTGCGCAGGACATTAGTGGGAGTGTGCAGGATGTCATAGAAAGTGTGCAGGACATCAGTGAGAGTGTGCAGGACTATAGTGGGAGTGTGCAGCACCTTATAGAAAGTGTGTAGGACATCAGTGGAAGGGTGCAGGACATCAGTGGGCGTGTGCAGTACGTCATAGAAAATGCGCAGGCTATCAGTTGGAGTGCGCAGGACGTCATAGAAGGGGGGCAGGACATCAAGGGTTTACTTTCATCTAACACCACCAGGCATAAATCATGTTAGAAAGGAAACCTTTAGGAAAAATAAATGAAATTCCTGAAAGTTTAGGTTCCTGGCAAAAGTAAAGATTTGGCATGGTCACAAAAATATACTCAGTTAAAAAGGGAAGATAAAGAAAAATGAAACAAGGTTTTGAAATATTCCTGAGAACGATTTGGCGTAGAATAATTTGTTTTTCGGGAAATGAAGTGAAATACTTGAAAGTATGATTTGGCAGTCGAGTTTGAACCAACTATTGATAAGAGTTGTGCAGAACGAGAGATCGCCTTGTCTGTGCTTATCCGTAGAACATATCAAAGCGAAATCACGCGTGTTGATTTTACTTCACCTAATACGTGAAGACCGCCGCATTACAGCTCCCGAAAAAGTTTTGATGCTTCCCATTTCACGCGTGATTTCGCTTTGATATGTTCTACGGATAAGCACAGACAAGGCGATCTCTCGTTCTGCACAACTCTTATCAATAGTTGGTTCAAACTCGACTGCCAAATCATACTTTCAAGTATTTCACTTCATTTCCCGAAAAACAAATTATTCTACGCCAAATCGTTCTCAGGAATATTTCAAAACCTTTTTTTCATTTTTATTTATCTTCCCTTTTTAACTGAGTATATTTTTGTGACCATGCCAAATCTTTACTTTTGCCAGGAACCTAAACTTTCAGGAATTGATCGCTATGAAGCATCATAGCATTCAATGCAATCAAGCGATCAGCTCACTTATCAGCACTTCCTTCACTTGATCATTTCTGCAATCTGAATCTTCATTTGTTCATTTCGAGGGGCCGAATCTGGGGCGCGGGGTGTGCAAAGGGCCGCTAAACGCTTGTTTGCAGCCGTTATTTTGCAGCTCCTGGCTCGTTTTCTACCGTTCTTTCGACACTGGGAGCCTAGGATCTTTCTCGCCTATCATTTCACTGTGGAAAGTCAACGAGGATGATCATCGTGAAAGCTGCCTTCAAGAGATATTTGAGTTCGACTCAGAAATTGGGTTTCTTTGATCCTGCGTTTACGAATAGTGAGGAACTAGCAAAGAAAAGCGCTCAGAATAAGCTGAAATAGCGGTTACTAGCGTACGTACAGCTTCTGGGCGCGGACGAGCTCATGAGCTCTGTTAGTTTCCGCAAGCGCGCACTACTGGCGAAATGTGCATGAATAGATCAGGCTGGACGAGGCGGAGTTGCTTGGCAATTTGCCATCAAAAGCGTCCGCGACGCCACAGGCTCGTCAGAATGGGGGGGGGGTGGCGCGTGTTAGGCAGGCGACTTGGCTAATGAAACGCTTAGCACGAATCATACTAACTTCTCAAGACCCAGGGCAAGCTCCAAATAGGGTCCTATTTACTTTCTTCGAAGCGGGCACGCACTCGATGAAGCCTTACTTCGTCTCCTGGCGGCGTAAGCTCTAGGAAGTACTCTGTGGTGCTATGCACTTCCCACAAAGCTTTCTCCAAACTATAAGCTACTCCGATATTATAGATGTGACGCACGCTCCTCATGATGCGCTACTCACCTTACAAGACTCGCTTGTGCATCTCGGAAGGTGAGTTTTGGAAAGCGGGTCTTACTAAAATAGCACACGCGCTCGACTGAGCATAAAGCACCTTTCATAGTTTTTTTGTCGTCCAACTTCGTGAGGTGAGGAAATGCGGCACACACAGGCCTCCGCTAGAGCAACTGACATGGTCGATCTCAGCCCTTCCCCACCGCATTGCAAAATATCAACGTAGAAACATCGTACCGACATTAAACCCCGCAGTGCGACGTCGGTCGTCTCACACCTAAAAATGTCACAGCCCTACCTTGCGACGTGGCGGACGACGTCTAACGGCGAACTGTGATGCGGGCTTCACAGGCTTTGTAAGACGAGGTGTTTGCTCCTTGTTCAGCGCTTCCACCTTCTTATGACTCGGCGCACACTTTCCATGTGATGGCACTAGCTTTCCATGTGATCACCGTTTCCCAGATGGTGAAGAATTGAAATGATCAAATCAAGTGAACAAGTTCATCATAGCAGGCCACGTACCGTCAAGGCTGCGACGATTAAGCCGAGCGGCACGGCTGTATTAGATTGCCCCCGCAACAGGTGATTCTGCTAACCTGCTGTCCATATTCCTAGCATATTTCAACTTCTTCATCCTTAAGTTTACAGGAGTATGGGCAGTAGGCTGGCGAAAACACTTGAATAACAGTGATGGAGCAATCTGATACACGCCGCGCCGCGCCCGCTTCAACTCAGCGCAGCCCGGCTTAGTCATCGCAGCCTTCACGGTAGAAATAGCCATCATATCAAGCTGCTATACATTGGATCCGTCTCATCCTACTAACTATATTTGCCTTACTCAGATACAGACAGCCCACTTCCCGCGGTCCTATTAGCCGCCGTCCCGCAACCCCTCCCGCGGGAAGCTTGTAGATCGGCCGCGGACAGTCTTCAGCGCTGGATCGTCAACTGCCCGCGCACACTTCTCGGTCGTTCTCTCACCGTTTTGCGAACCTTCTATCAGCATTGAGCGGCCAATTAAATCACTGTCTGTACACACCAAATCAGCAGTCTGCGGACATTTTTCGAACTACTTGTCATCACTCTGCGGCCATACACACGATCAAGACCAGATCTCCTGCGGACCTCATATCTGCAGCTCTCACCACATTGAAAAGCGATTCGCAGTTGAACAGCGATAAGCGGACCTTTTGCGGCACTTTCATAGACATTTCGTAACCCTTCCATGGGCATTTTCAGGCAATGAAACAACACTGGCTTGTTATTTCGCCGTCGCTTTACCTGCATTTTGTGCCAATTACAATACCTGCCTCCGTACTTTGCGAAAAAAGCGTTTTCTCGCGATTTTCCGTCATTTCCTCATAATTCCGTCAAATTTGCATTTCCAGGATGAAAAAGATATTTCTAGAATCGCTCCACCCAGATGGTATTGAAATTTGGGTCATAGCTTTAAGTATTCGTCAACTATAGGTAGACTCTGTTTCATTCCAGATGAGCTCATGTTTTCGGTTATCACAGCGCGGAAGGATGGCTTTTTCGTCGAAACCTCCTTATCACTAGTTATATTTCACAGAGGCCCACCGTTCCGCTGCTGGTGATAATCGAAATCAACAGATCACTAGGGATGTACCAGAGCTTATGTTGCTCCTTCGCAAACGCGTTTTGACTCGTTAGTATGCCCAGCCGGCTCTTTCATTCCGAAGAGTGAAAACGTGTTTCGGAAAAGGAAATATACCCATAATTAACGTATAGTTAAAGCTGTCAACAAAATTTCGACACCATCTTGTTGATCTTGATGGGATTATTCTAGCAATATCTTTGTACGCCGGAAAACATAAATATGATGGAGGTATGAGGAAAGGGCGGAAAATCGCAAGAAAACGCTTTTTTAGCTCTTCTGCGAAGTTGGAGGGTGGATGTTGTAGACGATATTGTTGTGTCCACCCTCTAATGACTGCAGATTATTTTGCGGCCGTTTCATTAGTATTTCACTAGCTTTAATACATGAGCAGAGGAAAAGTTGCCACCCCTGGTTTTTTTCTATCGCAAGCAACCGAAATTCGGATTACGTTTCGCAACGGAATGCATGCATTTTTCGCGCCAGAACCCTACTGCCTAGCGTTTTTTTCTAAGTCGCTATCCAAGCTTTTCGTTACTTGCCGACATTCTACAATGTTTAGAAGAAATGCTTACAATGCAGTAGGCCTCAAAAGAAATATAATTTAGCATAAACACGTAACAGCGCTCAACAGATCAACTCAAATCATATGCACCTAACGCAAACAGAGTTCCCCACAACACGAAGAGCGAATACATTTAGTTACAAGCAAGAAGATCATTTTTAAAATTGACCATAAAAACAACACTCAATGTCCATCAGCTGATGCAACATCCAAGAATGCTTTCGCGAGGGTTTGCACTCAGCACTCCTAAAATGTTGTTTCAAATGTCAGGCACAAACAGGCTTCAGGTTCAGCATGAGGGATAAGAAAATGAGAATTTTCTGGGTAGGGGTTAAAAAATCTCTTTTAGATTAGTGAAAAAAAAAAATGTTTTTTGTTAGTCACCAGCTGGCTCATACCCAAAAAGCATTGAACCCAAATCGTTATGTGAAGACAAAATTCAACGAAAAAACACCATTTCGAATCAGTCCGTATCCGACTTACCATAAAGAATAAATCCGAATCATTGAAATTACGAGTTACAGCGTATACCCCCGAATCCGCGTAATCAAAAATTCAATTATCCGACAATGATTCGGATCCTATGTATAGTAGGTGAACAACAAATCCAAGAATTTATTTTTCTTCAGCTTTATTGTTTTTGAACTGCATCGGCGGAGAAAATTCCAATGAAAAACTAAAATGCAAAAAAAGAAAGAGAAATTCCCACAACCCGTATTGCAAGGTGCGGTAAAAGCCAAAACGCAACGAAATAATGGAACAATAGAACCTGAGCGCTTCTTCCTGATCGAGACATCTATAAAAACATAAACAAGTGCAACTACTTAGCAGCATGATAAATTTTATATGAAGGTGTAACCGGAGAAAACAAAGATCAGAAAGAAGGGAGCAAGAATTCAACGCGAGAAGAAAGCTTTATGCAGGGCATTGAAGGCAAGAAAAGTGCGCCGTCGCCGACCTGTTCTTTGTACCCACATAACCAGCGCCCTTCCGACAGAGGAAGCCGGCTGCCCGCCGACACTCCGCGGGAAGTCGGGGAAACCTCTCTCTCAGCGGGAAGTGGGGTGCTGTGCCACGCCCACGAAATTGGGGCCGCGCGAAGTCGACTAGCCCGACTTGGCCGGCGGGAAGTGGGCTGTTTTTATCTGAGTTAGTCTGTGTGTGTATGTGAGAATGAACGGAAATCAGTCATGTCGTTACCAATTGACACCCGGCTGTCACACACACTGTCCACGCATGCAGCCGTGGTGATTGACCTCGCTTTCGGTCAATGGACAAACAAGAGAACAATCAGTTAGTACTGTTCCACTGCATATTTTTGGCTTCATTCGTGCCTTTTGCTTCAATTGTTCATTAATAATCACTTTCTGGAAAGAAAGCTTCCTGGGAAACTGAGCAGAACATCAATCTACCCCGAACAGTTCACCAATCCATGGAAAATTGTGACATAACTTTCTCCGCAGATTCTTTTCGTTCAAATCTGTGCCAGACTGTGAACGGTTATGCATCGCATTGCAAGATTTCCCTGCGTGAACTTGATTGAGAACAGTGTAACTAATTTCTGTGAAAACATACAGTAGCGCGCAATTTTTTTTTGCAAGAAAAAAAGCGTTCTGTAGCGTTTTTCGCACATAAGACTCTGAAAACTATTGCCGCGGTTCCGCCGCAACGCCTCCTGCTCGGCGCCTGCCGGAGGAGCAGCGGGGAGATGCGGGCAGAACAGCGAACGATTCTTCATTGGCCAAATTGCGGGAAAACCGCGGAAGAGTCCTGGGGGAGCCGCGGTAGAGTTGCGGAAGCGTGACCCACGGAGAAGTCGTGGAGGAGTTGCGGTAAAGTAGAAAATTCCAGAGTCGCTGGGAAGTCGCGGAGCAGTCCAGGGTCGCGGTGGAGTCGCGGGGCAGTAGTGGAAGAGTCGCGGCAATATTTCTCAGAGGAAGAGCAACATTGCCCTATCTAGCATCAAAATTGACAAAATGAGTTTTTGAGGTAGTTTTCGTGTTCCTCTCAGTGAGGCAAATGCAATGGTACGTGTAGAGAGTCTTTTCGACTCCGGTATCCTGTTGAAAAATGTGTATTTCCTTCTAAAATTCACATCGACCACAGGTCGAAACATGAAAGATTTCTGCTATCATGATCGTCTGACCAGTTCGTAATGAGGGATTTTATGGTGCAAATATGCATATTTCAAAGCACTTCTAAAGTCGAATTTATTGTTCTGTGAGACTGCGTAAGAGACTCAATGAAAGCAGTTCAGAACTTACTTCAAAATCAAAATCGGATCACTTTGAAGCAAGTTATGGCAGAGGCGGCGCTTTGTGAGCGCAAAAAACGCCGCAAAACGCTTTTTCCGCAAAAAAATTGTGCGGTACTGTATGGGGCCAAGGCTGTTGAGCACAGCGAACCATTGCTCTGCAATTGAAATAATCCATGGATCCTAACGCACGCCCACAAGTACGGCGCAAAGCAGAGTGGGTGCTCACCAGGGGTGTGCGGCAATTGCCGTTTGCCGATTGCCGTTTGCCGTTTGCCGGCCATTTTTGGGGTTTGCCGTTGCCGTTTGCCAAAATTTACGTTTAAAACGGCAAATTTTCGGCAAAAATGCGTCAAAACTACAAAATTTGCCCTCACCATCGTTTCTGTATTGGTCAGCGTTTCGAAGCTGCTACAAATAATTATTTTGACTAGTTTCAGCTACTAGTTCTAGCTCATGTAATATGTGATTGTACCCATTAAATCGGTAAACAACAGAAGAACTTGACTACTCAGACAACAGGTGCGGACTGACCGCTGGCAATCAAGGCCTCTCCGGGCGGTACGCCGGCAAGTTGCGGGCGGATCGCTGCTCATCGTGGCCTCGGCGGGCGGATCGCTGGCTATCAAAGCCTTTGCGGGCGGATCGCTGCGTTTTGGCGGGCGGATAGCGGCGCCTGGGAAACTTGAACACCCTAGCGGGCGGATCGCCGGCAAGCTCTAAAGCGGCGATCCGCCCGCAACCTGCCAGCGATCCGCCCGCAACGGCTTTGATAGCCAGCGATCCGCCCGCTGAGCTATGAGGTGCAGCGATCCGCCCGCAACTTGCCGGCGATCCGCCCGCCAGGGCTTCGATAGCCAGCGATCCGCCCGCTCAAATTGTACACGGTGAAACTGGTCAATCAATGATGAGTGGATTGGAGTTCATTTATTGATCCACTGTCACGCCATAAATCCCCATCCGCCAACTCTACTTCAAGGTCATAGTTGTTTCACTTCTATATGTCGCTTTTTTCTTGATGTTGCTTAATTGTTGAAAGATCTTATAATGCTTACCTTGTATTTAGCTCATTAGAGTACGTGTTCTTTAATTCTCCCAGTTTATCGCTAGTATCCTAATTCGGGGAAGCGGTTGTCTTTGAAAAAACATATGGTGTATGCTAGAAATAGAGAGAAAAACGCTTCGCTCAAAAGATGGCGGAATAACATCTACGCCGCGGCTATTTAGAGATATGATAGAAACCATACAATATCGTTAAATTCTTGGCACAGATGGTGCTATGTACTATACTTCGGCGACTCGTAAATTTTTTCGAATAATTGAGTTCTCGACTAAGTCGATTTTTGAAAATTTCGAATAATCGAGTTTTCGACTAACTCGATTTTTCAAAATTTCGAATATTCGAGTAGTCGTATTGATTCGATTTTTCGAATAATCGAATGGTCAAGTTTTCGACTAACTCAATTTTCAACAATTGAATTTCTGAAGCAACTTATCTCGACCATATTGAGCATGCCACATTATTCTGCTTCGAGACATTGATGAAAGTATATCTGGCAATGAAAAACGCCATCTTCGCACAGTAAGACGGCCGAAACCAATACTCATGCATTAGTGTCGATTAGCAATATCCATCGACCAAATTCCAAATGCTTCAGAAAACCAAACGAATTTCATATAGGAGAGAAATACGGTTCAACTAGATCATTTAGTGGATGAACAATCAGAATTCATCTTTATAGACGATAATCATGGAAAAAGCCGGAGCTGAGTGTTACAATAATTAGCCAGGGCAAATCGTAGTCTACTTCTAGATCATCCAAACTCATAGTGGACTCTCCGTCATGATATTCAGCCTCTTCGGCTAGACTTTAGCCGTTTTCCTCGTCTTTTTGGCCTTCATGGCCTTTTTCGTCTTCTTGCCCGATTTTTTCGACGGAGAGTGCAGCTTCTCATCCGTATCTGCGGAGCTGTGCTTCTGTGGCCACAATAGAAGCTGTTAGTTTTCTGGATCTCCCACCTTTTTTCTAAGAGAGAGGAGAATAAAGCCAAGCATCAAAAACAAATTTGAAAACCAAACGTTTCGGTTGCTTTGCGACGTTCCGCTGGTCCCAATGCATTCAAGCCTCTTGCATGCCTTTTTTCTCGAGCAAGGTGAAATAATTGACCGTCATATATTAATTTCCAGGCTATCGCGCGACCGTCTTGTTATCTCTAATGAGTTTATCGGTATGCTCACACGTGAGGATTGAGGAATTTTGGCGTAAATCAATACCGGCTTTAAGTGAAAAAGATGGTCGTGAGCCGTACGAGAACATTCGAGAACTATGAGCAAATAACAACTGGCGGCAAATTAGGTGCACGGTCTTCAACTGCATTTTGAAACAGTTTAACTGAAGGAGAACTTCTTTGACTCGAAACAGTCGACTATCGAATTTATTCGACTGTTCGGGTCTATCGAATAATCGAGTCTGCGACTAAGTCGATTTTTGAAAATTTCGAATAATCGAGTTTTCGACTAAGTCGATTTCTGAAAATTTCGAATAATCGAGTTGTCGACTAACTCGATTTTCAGGAATTTCGAATAATCGAGTTTTCGACTAATTCGGTTTTTCAAACTTTCGAATAATCGAGTAGTCGAATGACTCGATGTCGACTGTTTCAGTCGATACCAAGACTCGATGACTCGACTCGACATAAGTTTACTATGTACCCATCCACGTTTTACAACAGAAAGCTCAGGTCGCATCAGCGAAAACGATTGTGTTGTCAGTATTTCTTGGGCAACTAGGGTGGTGGTCGTAATGTATTCCGATTACGAAAGGGACGGGCAGAGGGGGATGACCGGAGCGCATGAGTGGACGAACGGGGGAGAAGCGAAGCGAAGCGCGTGAATGGAAGAGTCACCGAGTTTTCCCCGCCTCTCCTGTGCTTGGAGTAATTTACGATCATCCACTGACGGCTCACTTGGCCTGTTTTCAGTTTTTCGCTTTGAAATTATTCGAAAAATTATTCGAATATATTCGAGTCGATTTCATTCGAAACTATTCAAAATTCGGACCTCGAAGAAAAGAGGCCATTCGAATATATTCAAAAATCGGACGTTAGAAAAGGGAGTCATTCGAATCTATTCGATATTCGGTCTTTTCTTCCAGGGCACAACTTAAGTAAACTGGTGTCAACCTTGTTTTTAGAGGAAGCGAGCCTCCTTCGAGGGAAGTAGATATATGACGCATTTTTCAGGCGCAGGAGTCAGATGGCAGCGGCGTCCTCGGTTCAGTTACTAAAGTTTGCGGTGCTTGAACCTTATCTGGGGGTCCCTCTCTTCCGGTGAAGGCCCCAATAGAGGTTGGGAGGAGTCGTCGCGCCGCGTGTCGGGGTGCCGGCCGCATCGTGTGTCGCTGTGCCGGCCGCGTCGCGTGTCGGCGTGCAGGCGGTGTCCCGATTTAGCGTGCAGGCTAGCTGTGTGGGCGCAGTGTTGAATTCGAGTGATGAGGTTCCCCAATTTGGATATGTGGACCGTGACTGCCCACATTTTTGAGGATTTTCTATGGGAGGATACGAAAGGTAAGAATTTGAAAACCTCAATATACCCGAAAGTCCGAGTTTCAAAGAAGTCGAATTACGATATTTGAAATGTCGTATCGGCATGGATCCTAGTGAGACGTTCTGTTCCCTAGTAAACGTTGGCGCAAGCTCGGTGCCATATGCTAATACATAGGTGCACCAAGTTTGTGCCAACCGTCAGGAACGCATGGTAAATAGAATTTCATTATTCCGAGACCCACAATGCAGATTTTTCTGGAACTTAGGCAATGTTGGGAGCCCTTACTAACTTTGTGAAAGTGCCGAGTGAGCCAAATTGCCCGCTCTAGCACAATGTGATTTTACTCCATTTGCCAAAAGATGAAAATGCGACTAGTTGTAGCTAGCAAAACGTTTTGGCCCGATTTAGTTAGTCGTCCGCATTCATGAAACAACGGGAGCCTCCCGGATAGGTCCAAAGTTCGCCCAACGCATACATTGGCTGGTTATAGGAACCCTTCCGGGAGGCTCCGTAGTTTCATGGATATGGCCACAGAACTTTTCAGGATGATTGTGAACTGGCGCCTTGAAAGGATGGTCGCGTGAATGATTCCACAATATCCAACCTGCCTCCCCCCATATTGGAGCAGAATCGAACCGCAAAGTACACTGCTAGCGCAGCTGATGAGCTCCAAATCTCTACTGCCCTAATCGAGTTAACTTTGGGTCCGCAGCTGCGAACAACCGTAGTTGCAGCGAGCAGCTCGGATATACTAGAGCTGGGTCTACGGGGTCACGGCACTATCATTTAGGTCCCAGCAAGATTGTTTGTAAGCTGCGTGCTGCAACAGACCTTATCTGCAAGTGCGGAGCGCTATTTCACTCCTGTTCGGACACTGCGGGGCGGGCTGGACGTAATTCTTTTGAGAGACTGGGGCATTGCATTCAATTTTTGAAGAGATTGACCAACTGCCGTGTCTGGTGTTCGAAGAGGCCTATCGTACACCGGTGGGTCAATCTGTCGTGAACCAACTTCTAAGAAAAATTGTAAAGTTTTCAAACATGAAAGGGTAGAATATGAGACACGGGACGGAGTAAACGAATTGATTCATTATTATGTGGGTATGAGGCAGTAGATGAGCAGTACTGAGGTGTGCAGAAGTACGGCCGGCACCGGTTGCCCACATACCGAGGAACCCGCGTTGGTAGGGCCGCTTTCAACACAAACTTTAGATTTCTCAGGAACAGGAAAAACTGATGACTTCAGCCTTCTAGCACTACATCAGTTCTTTCTTACTGTCTCCTCTATACCTTTACCAGCTCCTAACTCTAACTAGGGTTGCCCTCTAATAATTTGTTGATCAAAGCATTAGTCTTGTTCTCCGCCGCTGAATAGTTGCATTGAGTTTTTTTTCTTTGTTTTTTTATTTTGTAGTTTACATTTTTGTTCTTTCCAAGATTTCTGTGCGCTGTTTCGTTGTTTTTGAGCGCGTCGGCAACGGCGTATAATAAATAAATACCTTGCGTTCCTTATTGTGACTTGGCGCAAGCTCGGTGCACGCAGGCACATCGGCTTTGCTCCAAGAAACAATAAGGAAAGCAAAATATCAAAGCGATCTGTTGTCGACTATACGCCGGTTGGGGTCTAGGGTGCAGCACAAACTTCAGGGCTTCAGTTTCTTGGGCAGTAAAAAATTTTTGACCAGATTTTTTGGCCCAGGTTTTCCTCAAAATGTTTAGGTAGTCAACTCTTTGGGTTGATTAACACTGCGTCATAGGCGCTTAGAGGCACAGTCCAAGCTCAGGGGCAAAATTTAAGGTTTCCACATAATTATGAAGTAGACCCACCCCGTATAACACCTGCCAAGTGAGAGCTCTCGATTCCACAGAATAAGCGAGATATAGGAGGAAGCCAATCTGGGGCGCCCACACCAGGAAGCCACTTTGGCACGCCCCTTTACGATCTTTCGAGCTGAACAGTGGCGAGATGAGTGATGATTTCCGATCAATAGCACCGTTCTTCCCTACATTCTCAGCCTCCCTCTTTATTCAGGTCGGCTCGCATCCATAGGTTGCAAATGACGGAAGTTACAAGCCTCGGACAACTCGTCCACCATGCTTCCGCAGCTCAATTTTTGAGGGGCCACAACTCCGCTCCCAGGGGGCCTTGTACGACTAGAGAGGCATCATTGGAATCAGCGTGAGACCATTTTCAAGATAAGAAGGGAAACAGAAAATCGATTTTGAGGTTGGACTGTGACTTTAAGAATTGGTCCCCGACCCGAGGGATCAAAAGGAGAAGGGGTTCAAATTACGGGTACACCGCTGATAACCGGCGGGTAGATCGCTGATAACTGGCGGGTGGATCGATGATAACTGCCGGGCGGATCGCTGGTTACTGGCGGGCGGATCGCTGGCTACTGGCGGGCGGATCGCTGGTTACTGGCGGGCGGATCGCTGGCTACTGGCGGGTGGATCGCTGGCTACTGCCGGGCAGATCGCTGGCTACGGGCGGGCGGATGGCTGGCTCCGGATGTCGATCCGCCCGCCAAAAGCCAGCGATCCGCCCGCACCTACTGTCTGAGTAGGTCTCCTGACTTTTCTCTGAAGAAGAGCTAAATTTGACTCGTTCATGGCCTTTAAAATCCTAACCAGTAAAACGCTCGTATTGTCAAGCAAATTTTTAGTCTCACATCCTCCAGAACTAGAAGAGAATGCCTGATGCTCCGTACTATGACAAACAAACCCCAAATTAGAGCCAATTATATATATATATATATATATATATATATATATATATATATATATATATATATATATATATATATATATATATATATATATATATATATATATATATATATATATATATATATATATATATATATATATATATATATATATATATATATATATATATATATATATATATATATATATATATATATATATACTTATTTATACTTATTTATTACATGATCGATGACCATGTTGAAAAAAACCGTACCCGAATACACAGAAAGGCAAGCGCCCAGGAGCAGTCCGGCTGACTAAACGCACTGTACGCGGCGCTCCTGACGTGAGCGCAGCGGCTTTCCGTCGCGCGCGTCGTACCCGTCTAACTCTCACTAGATGCCTCTCTTTCTGTGTGTTCGATCAGCGTGCCCCTCGGAGCTCTTGATTTCCGGTGGAAATTCAAAAGCTGCTTTTATCGTGAGCACCCAGCCAGACTAGTCTCACTCCACTCCTGTAGCCTCACGAGTGAAACCATTCAATCGCAATTTGAAGTAAGCGAAATAAAAATCTTGAGTTTGCTACCCGCCCCCGGATCGATCAGGCTGGGTCGCGCTGACCGCAAGCCCCTTTCAGAGTATGTTAATCCTTTGCGGGTCAATCACACATTGCACTGCTCAAAAAGACGCCCAAATTTGTATCTCTAGCACTGATTTTTATGGAAACTTTGATTAGGGGTGAGGGAATCAACAGAATTATCTCCAGCGTGGGATTGGCTGAAGCCTTTTTGAACTTGTGAGGGACTCCTGCACAGATCACATACAGAACAGGGCTACTGGCGTTTTCTGATCGCCTAAGGCTTTTAAGTAGCTTCGATATATGAGATTTTTCCTTCCTGTAAAGGCTAGTGTAACGCCAGGCACATAGTAACTGGCAGATATTGCATGGAATACCACATCACTAAACAAATGTTGGTGTATTATATCACAAAACAGGTTTTGCCGTTTGCCGTTTTGCCGTTTGCCGACCATTTTTGGGGTTTGCCGTTGCCGTTGCCGTTTGCCGAAATTTCAAATTCCTTTGCCGCACACCCCTGGTGCTCACCTTGTTAGGATAATTGTGAAAATCGTTCTATTCTGCTTCACCCCGAACTGAAAGGTTTACACTTTAGATGAATCCGCACTGAAAAGGCAGAATTATATCATTTTTTGAATAACTGGGAGATTCTGCGACGAGAAATTCTAAAATATCCGATTTTTTTGGATATCCGAATCATTTCAAATAACCTTCAACTTATGATCACTCAATGTGAAGTCAACGACAATTTGTCCTCGCTTGAAGGCTGTAATGAGATTCGATTGGAAAACAATCTTTTCTTCAAGCATTAGGTTGACGGTGAAGAGAAAAATCAGTTTTTGCAGTTTTCCGAAATGAGTCGTATCCAATGTATACAAGCTACGTCGAGATACTAACATATGTGTATAGTGATAAGACATGTCACCGTGTTTAAACAAGAATGAGGCGTTTAGAACCCCGAAGCTGTATGCACTTCTTCCTCATAAAGAAATGGGGTAATTTGAGGTCCTAAAATAAAATTCGTCTTTAAGTGATTAAGTGACAGTCAACCAAGTGGACGGCGTGTAAGAGTCAGGGTAATGATCTTAATGTATTCCAATCGCAAAAGAGACGTGGGAAACTTCGCGTCGCTTCCAATCACGCGCTTCTCTCCTCCCCCGTTTGTCCAATCCCGAGCGCCGCTCATCTACCGTTTTCCAGCTTTGGAATACTTGACTTACTTGACTTAATCGGTGGGCTTTCGCCTGACGCGGTCATTCCGCATCTTCACCGAGGTGTGCCGTCCTAGTAGTCAGCCGTGTCCATTTTTCACGGTCTTCAGCCACAATTTGAACACATCCCATCCAGCTGTCACTATTCCATTTCCTGCGAAACGAAACATCGCGCCAGAACTGTCTTTCGATGCCGAGTGACTTTAAATCCTCTTTAACCACATCCGTCCAAAACTTTCGCCTACGCCCAGGTGGCCGTTTCCAGACAGGATTTGGAAGCATTTTTAAAGCGTGTTGTACGAGACGGTCCGGCGTTCTTCTTAGTATATGCCCGAGCAGTCGAAGTCGACTTTCCATTGCTGCTTGAGATGGCGTTAGGAGATGCTGGCACCTCCCTCGTGTCAAGCGTTGATGTACTTCGTCGATTTCCTTGTAAAGGTCTTCGTTATGGCATACACGCGGCCAGAAATATCCAAGCAAACGCCTAAAAAGCTTCCTCTCCGTGCAATCCAACCTTTCCATCTGCGTTTTCGGTGCTGCCCACGTCTCCGATCCGTACATCATGATAGGGCGAATAGCGGATAGGTAGACGCGCAACTTGACTTCCTTCGCGATGGTGGTAGACCACAAACACTTGGTTAGAGAATTGAATGCAGACGTAGCTTTCGCATATCGTTGTCGAATATCCGCTGCATAACTACCATCGTTCTTCAGCAAACAGCCCAAATAACAGAAATCGTCCAACAGTTCGATACGTTGTCCGCCCACACAAACTCCAGTTGAAGGCCTCTGAGAGACCCACATCTGCTTGCATTTGTCGGGACGAAGACGAAGTCCATAGGCTGCGGCATACTTCGAAACGAGGTTCACAATCCTTTGCAGTTTTGCGTTGTTTTCAGCGAATAACACAATGTCGTCGGCGTACTCCAGGTCGACAAGGGAGCGTCCTGATGGTGTTAGGATCACATCCGCAGGAAACTGTTCTGCAACTCTACGCATGATGTCATCAACGGCGAAGTTGAAAAGAAAAGGTCCTGCAACGGCTCCTTGCCTTACTCCTGTTTTCACCTCGAAAGCTGACGTAGGTCCGACAGGTGTACGAACTGCTGCTGTTGTTCCTTTGTTCATGTCCTCGATTAACCGAACATACTTTTCCGGGACTCCATCTGCTCGCAGAGCATTGAGCAATCGATCACGATGAGGAGAGTCGAACGCGGCTTCAAAGTCCAAAAAAGCAAGCTGTAATGGCTTCGAAAACCGCTGCCACGATTCAATTACTCTTCTCGCGACGAACACTTGGTCGATGGTCGATCTTCCAGGTCGAAAACCGGCTTGCTCATCTCTGGTCGTTCCTTCACGATGTTTGATAAGTCGCTCGAGAATGATACGTTCTAAAACCTTGTACATGACACGAAGTAGAGATTCCTCTGTAGTTCTTAGGATCCGTGACGGATAGCTTCTTGTGAAGAGGTACGATGATCGCATGTCTCCAACGAATCGGGTATCCTTTCGCTCATCCCTATGGCACGGATGGTGTTGGTCATTTCACGAATCCCAGACGGAGGAAGAGCTTTCAGCATTTCAGCAGTGATGTTGTCATCTCCACCTGCCTTTCCATTCTTCATTTTCCGGACACAATCCAAAACTTCAGACTCAGTCGGCGGTTCCTCACTGACATCGTAATGTGCTCTCTGAACATGCGGGAGCTCAGGTACTGATGGCGCTGGACGATTCAGTAGTGAACTGAAGCAATCCTTCCATATTGGCAGCGTCGCATCACCAACTGCAACTCCATTGGTAGTGTTCAAGACAGGAGAACATCTCTTCATCTTCCCGCTATACTGTCGCAGCAACGTGTAGGCTTTCTTCGGATTCTTCTCCTCCCAAGCCTTCTCGAACTCCTTAGCTCTACACGTCCACTCTCGTTCGCGGTCACTTTGAAGCTGCCGACGCAACTTCCTCCTCAGACGCTTCTCCTCCACGAAGTTTCCTGCAGTTCGGAGAGCACATACTCTGTTGTAGGTAGATGTTGTTTCTTCTGAGACGTAGGCGAACTTCTTCTTAGGCTGTACAACCGGGAGTGCCTCTTTCGAAGCGTCCTGGATGCACTTGACAAAAGAATCCGCGTCGCAAAGTTTCTTCTTAGTCCGTACTCCGATGTGAATAGAAACGCGTTGTCGGAAATTCCTTCTGCACTCTTCATCTCTGAGACTTGTCATGTCAATCCTCTGGAGAGGCTGAGCCCCTCGCTTCCTCTTATGAATCCTCGCAGTGAAGTTCAACAGAACAGGACGGTGATCCGAATCGAATGCGACATCCCACACAGCTCTAGATCTTCGAATGTCCGATACTGGAATATTCCTCGTTAGGACAAAGTCAAGCTGTAGTTTCAAAGTTGTCATCTTCCGCTTCCGCTGCTCTTCTGGAGATAGCCGGGTTGGTCCCTGCCACGTAAGCTGATGGCGGCGATGATTCCTCTTGAATGTCGATGCAATAATCAGACCACTGCGTTCACAAAAGTCGACAAGGCGGTAGCCATTGTCCGATGTTTGCTCCACTGGGTAGAACCATTTACCGAGTACTTCGGATTCCTGATCAAGTCCCATCTTCGCATTTGCGTCAATCCCCACGACAACAGCATGTTGACAAGGTATCCTGGCCAGCAACGTATTGAGTTCCTCATAAAACGCATCCTTCGAATTGTCTTCGGCGGTTTCAGTGGGCGCATGAGCACTCACTATCCACAGATTGAATCCTCTGTGATCCCGCAGTCGTACGAATGCATTCCGACACGACGTTGAGCCGAACTCCTTGACCATACCATTGAAATCCTTCCCTTACAGCTATTGCACAGCCTCCCACTCTCCTATCGTCAGCGTTACCGCAGTAGATGGTGTACTCTCCGACGCTGATGACGGGTCTATCCTTGAGGCGGGTTTCCTGCAAAGCAGCAAACGGTGCATGGAAATAGCTCAGAAGTCTGGATAGCGCAGTTTTTTGGATATCACTCGACAGCGATCGACAGTTCAGGGTGGCGAAATTGTGGCTTGTGGCCAAAGACTCCATGACTCCCTAGGTACGGATCCTAAGGTGTTATGGACCAGAGGCCTTAGTGTGCCGGACGGCGACACCTTTATGCAATGTGCGGGATACTTTCGCGATATAGTTGTGCACGCTATATCGCTCGAACGTTCCCTGTGTACACTCAAACGTCTGCTGGGTTCAGTAGAAGCAGGGGCACCAACGAGCAGGTACCAACAGACTTGTATACACACCCCCCTTTGGAATACATTACGACCATCACCCTAAGAGCCAATGTTATGAGAGCACAGGGAGCAAAGGATACGTCATAAACTGAACAGCTGGCTCAGCCACCTGAAGCACAAATGTCAGTTCTATTGCGCATCCTTAGGATAAGGATCAGTCGTAGGTCTGGCCGCCATGAACGCCAGAACGGGCAGAGTCGAAGACAGAACTCAGAGGAAATTTCTCAACACGGCGAATATTTCTCTGCTCTTACAAAGATTTCTCTAGCGGCTGGTGGCCTATTCGGGACAAGAACGAAAACGTTAGCACTCAAGCCTTGAAATGGAATCGATTGCAAAAAGATTCGACGCCAACCTGTTTGGATCGACAACTCGCCTGTAAGATCCCGAACAGGGATGTGCGGCGATTGCCGTTTGCCGTTCGTCGTTTGCCGGAATTTTTGTTATTTTTCCGGCAAAACTCGGCAAAACACATTGTAAGGAAACACCGCCTATGCTCGCGGCTATGTGGGCACTACGGGTAATCCGATTATCCGTTGTTCGCTCAACCGTTATCCGGGGTTTTGAGTTATCTGGGGTGGCAGTAAATCTGTTTAAAAACGCGAGTTAACTCGCAGTAAGTTCGCGGTAGACTGCAGCTGAACGCGAGCTTTTTATTTGAAGATTTTTAGGAAAGGGATCGAACATTGCTGAAGCTACGCACTTGCATGTCACATTATGAGACACTAGATACGCATAGTGTAAAACACTTCCCAAAAAACATTTTCTCTGACAGCTCGCGTTATGTTGCAGTTTTGCGCAAACTTAACGCGAGATGACCACACAGTTGTATTATGACTCATTTCATATGAATTACTCGCAGTCGGTTCTAGTTTCGTCAGAGCGCGGCTACCGATCGCGGAGCCGCAGTGGCCCCACCGCGGAGCCGTAGCTGTACAACCGCGGAGCCGCAGAGGCACAACAGCAAAGCCGCAGCGGCACTACCGCGGAGTCGCTGCGGCACTACCCGCTGCGGCACTATCGCGGAGCCGCCACGGCATTGCCGCTGCGACTTCGCGATAGTGCCGCTTCGGTGAATGTAGGAGCCGAAGCGGCAGCGGCGATTTCTTTGATTTCCATGAGGTCCCTCTATGTCTTGTTTTCGTTCATCTGATGTCTTGAAATAAAACTACTCCCTTGAATTAGAATCACTCGATTGTTGACATAAGTATTGAAAAAAGAAAGAAAAAAAAGTAAAGCGGCACATGTGAATAACTTTCGGGCCAATCTAAGGGATGAGGTTTTTTGCCGTTTGCCGGTTGCCGTTTGCCGGCCGTTTTTGGGATTTTCTTGCCAATTGCCGTTTGCCGAAATCTCAAAATTGTTCGCCGTACACCCCCGATCCCGAACTACCATTGAGGGCCAGAACAAAAGGTCTAATGTGCCGTCTCATTCGCGCACTTTGGAAGTATCACCTTAGCTCTCAAGCTTCTCAGTCCTGTCCTGGCCGGTCCACTCGGAGGTGCTAGATAATCACCAAACCACGGAGAACTTCGACTACCTCGACATATAGTGACGTACCGCCCCTCCTACCGGGATGCCTTACCTGGCTTACATATTAGCGGCAACACAGCAAATGCCGCTGTTTGAGCAAAGGGGACACCAGTGTTTCGTATTACTAAGAAATTAGATGGAAGTTGAAAACTGACTCCTTCGCCCACGAGAATGCTGGTAATTGTCCTGATCGGCAATGGATCCCACATCAAGAATGGGACTGATACCGTAATGCGCGACAAACGCAACAATGGCGGCGAAATTGGTATTGATCCTTATTGCCAACATAACGACGTTTGCCGCGTTTTTTTTTCTTCATCGGTACCGGTCTCGATCAGGGATCCATTGCCGATTTTGACATTTTGCCGGATTCTCATTTTCAAAGAAGGCAATTGTCACGTTCCACCCAATTTCTTAGCATTCCGAAAAACTGGTTTCCTCATAGTTCAAAAAGCGACAATAGCCTTGTTGCCGCCGGTAAATGATTGAAAGGTGGTGTAGTTCGTAGTTCAAAAAAGTGTATATACAGGGTTTCTGAGAAGTTCCAGCGCTTTCTTAAATGACGTTACAGGTCAGAAATACCACCTGTGAATCAAGAACCTAACTGCGAAACCATCAAACAACAAATGTTCGAAAATGCCTCGAAAACTGTCGGAAAAATGTCTTCATATGTCACACTTGGTCGGCGCTGGTCGATTGCTCCACCCTTAGGTAGTCTTTTTCTCAGTTTAGAAGGATTTTCTTTGTACTAGGAATGGGCACCGGCACATTCAGGCAATTCGTTTTGTGAAATTCTCCGAGGGATTCTGAGGCAAAGAAGAAGTAAACCGAGTTCTGTGTTTGACCGCTTAACTCGTTTGACCTCGACTCAATAAAATTTTGGTTTGAGGCACACTCTACCAAAAAATGTTAGGAAAACGATTCGCTAATTTGGTTGCGTTGAAAGTAGCTTTAATGCATGCTCGCGGCCACACTACGGTGCATGAGACTGCGACCGAAGTGGATAATTCTCAACCTTGAAGTCTATGCTTTCTGGAATGGGTTGATGCGATGAATCACATGATAGGCACAACCTTTCACGCCATATGACTAGCTCGGTAGCTTTCCAGCTTTTCAGCCTCAAATGTGAGTTTTTCTCCGCTCTTTACCAAAAGTTCAGGAGCTGCTCAAGAAGCAGAATCTATTCCAGACGCAAATCTACATCACTTGATGATAATTCACGATGTGCGCCCTACAAGCCTTCGTAAAGAATGCTTGCGAGAAAGGTACAGAAACAATTGCTTTTCATGCGTATACCTGCAGGAACCTAATTTTTCAATGAACTTTGCAAGGTTTTTCAAAACATACGCCTCTTCGCCTAAGATAAGTTCCGCACGGCGAATTCCAACGACCTGCAAGGAGTAATCGTAAATCACGACAAAACATTGGCAATGTGAGTGCTTACTTGTTCTATTTCCTGGTGTAACTTCACAAAATGTGTCCACATAAGCATCGATAATAATGAACAGAATCGACGATATAAATGTAATAATCTGGAATACGTCAGAAGTTGAGCGAAAGTTGAATGAAAAGCTTGCTTTCCTATGAAAGAAGGTTAGCCTGCACTTCCGGTGATACAAAAAATACTGCAAACCTCTTTAATCATGATCGAGTATAGGATGACTTCTGGTTATTGGCCGCTTAATTGGAACTCATGCAAGTGCTTTGAATGGATGATTGTCTAACTGAAATCTTTCAAGAGCTAACACGGATGTTTGCGCTCATTCGAAAGGAGGAAACAGCTAGTTTGTCGGCGGTGGATCTTTGACGGTATTGAAAGTTTTCTGCTGTGACAGCAGTGCCGAGTTCGTTTTCGGTTTCAGAACTTGGAAGAATTATGTGAAGCACCCTTGTGGCAGGAGGTTGACTATTCAACGGTATAAAAACATTGCCACTTTCAAATGTTCAGCTACTTTCTTAAAATTATCAAGATGCCGTTGCTTTCTGTTGTGTCAAAATTCAGAGGTAAGAAGCGACCACTAATCTATGCCGGCTCATCCAGCACGGATAATGATGCGCTTGTTGAACCATTTGAACAGTTGAAGACGGATGAAAATGGAATCGGTTTTGCTTGACAACTGTAATCATTTGGAGGGAATTGCATGCCATGGTGATGAGGTTAGGAACTCGCGTCCCACAAATCTTACACATGATGCTCAATTGTGTCGAACTTCGAACTCTTCAATCTTTTGTTTACTGGCCGTGAATGTTTTGGAATATTTCCGCATGTTCCCCTCTAATAACGAGATTTTTATGAATGCTTGTTTCTCTGTCTTTTATTTTTCTCTCAAATTAGTGAGTTGTCTCTAGAAGTGCTCAGAAATTACTTTAGAGGCAAAATAGAGGATGGCAAAATAGGCAATTATAGAAATTTTAATAATTGGGGTCGGGCAGACATCAAGCAATAACTTCATCTTGAGCGTTTTTTCTCCAACTTCTCACTTATTTTCAAGTTTGTGATGTCTAGATCTACCTTCTCATGAGGATATCACAACAACCGTTTCATTGCGAACCCTGCCTTGGAAGGCAATGTTCACGGATAACTTCGTTTTCAAGTTTCCAATGTGAACCACTGTGCTGGCAGAAGCTGGAGGGGATTGGGTCGAAGAAAGAAGCGGAAACGGACGGGCCAGAAATCGATAAAAATGGCCGGATTGTGAAGATATCGTAAGCTGGTACGCTTGCTTAGCCCGCCCCGCCCCCGTTCTGACGAGCTTGTGGCGCCGCGAACGTTTTCGATGAAAAATTGCCAAGCAGCTCCGCCACGTCCAGCCTGATCGATCCTTGCACATTTCGCCATTAGTGCGCGCTTACGAAAACTAGCCGGAAGCGGAAACTCGTTCGCGCTCTGAACCTGTTCGTACGTTAGAAACCGTTACTTTAGATTATTTTGAGCGTTTCTCGACGATGTTTTCCCACTATATGTAAGTTAACTCATGCCCAGAAAACCTCAAATTTCACTCGAATTCGAATGTGATATTCATCGTGAACACTGCCTTTGAACAGGTTTAACTGGAATAGATTGTTTAAATAAATCTTGTCGAGAAATCTGACCTACCCATACGATGTATGCAGGTATAAACAGCAATGTTTTGTCCGTCCATATCCCAACCATGATGATAGCGAGAGACATGCACCACAATACCATTGAAATGGTCCACATTGGCATATCGGTAACCCCTAAAAATTATTCTTTCGAAAAAAGGTGTGGATGCTGTGCGCATGCATGTTTGGGAAAAAACCCGCAGTAGCTGATTATAAGAAGTGTAAAATACTCCATTTCGCCGATCTTCCGGTATCACTAAATTTTTTTCGCTCAAATCTCCCCAATCGAACTATCGGTTTTTTCCACGTTCTACTTTCGATAAATCTTGGAATTGTGGGTACCCGTTGAAAGAATTTCTTGAGCAGTACACCACGGCTAACGTTTCGGCGCTCTCGCCTTCGTCGGAGCCTGTAAAGCAAAGCACACACATAAGGAAACTACGCGTCCAAGCACTATTTCACAGCAAAAAGAGGTAACTCACAAGAAAATCGGAACAAAAACGACGTTATGAGGGCCCAAACACCAACCTTTAGTAAGCAGACTACAGTCTGCCGGGCACCCTCAGTAGGACTCAGATGGCGGGTGGATGAGTGGAGCTACCTCAGACCACCCACCTCGATGGCCATCAGAAGGCCGATCACGCAGATCAAAACTCGCAGAGGTAAACAAAGGGGGCCAGCTCTTGGGTGACCGCCACACGCTCGTCCTTTCTTTCAGTTTTAGAAAAAGAAAATTTATAGAAAGGACGAGCGTGTGGCGGTCACCCAAGAGCTGGCCCCCTTTTTTGACCTCTGCGGCTTTTGATCTGCGTGATCCGTCTTCTGATGGCCATCGAGGTGGGTGTTCTGAGGTAGCTCCACTCATTCACCCGCCATCTGAGTCCAACTGAGGGTGCCCGGCGGACTGTAATCTGCTTACTAAAGGTTGCTGTTTGAGCCCTTATGACGTCGTTTTTGTTCCGGTTTTCCTGTTAGTTACCTCCTTTTGCTGTGAAATAGTGCTTGGACGCGTAGTTTCCTTATGTGTGTGCTTTGCTTTACAGGCTCTGACGAAGGCGAGAGCGCCAAAAGGTTAGCCGAATAAAATCTATGATATCTTGATGTACTGCTCAAGAAATTCTTTCAACGACTATCGGTTTTTTTTCGAGAAACCTTTGGGGCTTCCGCCGGAAAGCATTTCGTTGTTCTGTCTCCTATACAGCAGATACGATTACGTTTATCTTCCCTGATCAAATGCCATGTTCGCGATAAAGAAGGCTGTAATAAAGAACTCCTGAACAAAAAGTTTGAAAGCTCCATGCAACTTCATACGTTTGTCTGGGACGTAACTTGTTTTCTACATTACTTATAGCAATATTCGCGATAAACCTCGTTCTTGAGTTTCCAATTAAATATAATCGCGGCCCTAAGAAGGATAACAGCGATGAAAAAAAAACGGTTCCAAAAGCCTTCCCAGAGCCAGAATGGTTTTGGAGATTATTCCACTGCGTAGGGTTCCTTGGGTCTAGTTGTTGTCATCAACACTGACTCAGCATTATCATTGTAGCGCTTTGACCTGCGATAATCAGCAGTGGCTTTGCACTGAAGTAGGCAATGATCTGTCAGCGTTTTGCCTGAAGAAAATTTCCATGTTTTAGACAGCCATTCCACAAATTCAATGCCTCTGGCTTAAGGGTAGTGTACACGGTGATTTTCGTTTCCGATTTTTTTCACATAAAACAAAGCGTTGGCCTCCAAGTGTTTCCAAAATTACGAAGAAACGGCGAGACACGCATAAAAGCGTCAAATTTCAGACATTATTCTCTGGCCTGGACTAGTTGTCCGATTGGATGAACATGTCTCCGGTGGTTGTCACCGGTGAAAAATGGGGTCAGTCGGAAATGGAAAAATATTCTATGTAAAACAGAACTAGTTAGGGTCCGAAGGAAGGGACGGAGCAACAGAAAGCAGAAAATGGCAAAGGACAGGCCCACAAAATATTTCATTGTCACAACGAACAGTTCCTGTCAGAGTAAAGTGGCGTGGTGAGAGTAAAGGATTTCGTGCGCTTCTGGTCCGTTTTTCTCAGTTTCTCCGCCATTTTAGTTCTACCCGGGGGGCAATTACTCGGTTTTGCGAATAATCTCAAAATTGAGGATTATCGTGAACACTGCCTTCAAAAGCAGAGCTTACGATAAGAATCTTTTTTCTGTTTTTCCACCTATCTTGAAAACACCATCGTTTTTCACCAACTCGGACACTGCGAGGGGGCAAGCGCCGGACAACAAAGCCCATTTTCGACTCGAGGAAGCGAGAGCAGAGGCCTCTCTTTAAGAGACTTTAGGGAAGCCCCTACTCTCCCCCGGTGCTCGCTCCCCCGAGAGAAAGAGACGGAAGAGATGCGAGCTGCCGATATGTCGTACGTTCATGCCGTGGCAGTGTGGAGGAAAGAAGATCACCTCTATGCAAACCGACGTCACCCTCTCCACGAAAAGGGTTTTTGTCATGAGAGAGGTGCTGGCTGGCAGCGCATTCTCCAGCAAAGGGCCAGCGTGGAGAGGAATCCTGGACCCGCTCAGAAGTACATGTGCGCCACCTGCAGCAAGAATGTCACCTGGAGGAAAACAAGCGTTCAGTGCTTCGGATGCCAAAGGTGGGGGCATCTCTCCTGTTCGTTTCTCAGTTCTGTGAGGCATCATAAATCTGCTTTTCGTTGTGTTTTATGCTTCTCACCTTCCAGATCTGACTCCTCCAACTCCCATCGCCCCCTTTCCATAGTACATATCAATCTCAACGTCCTTCGTGCCAAGCTTTCTGAACTCACTCTTCGCACGTTTTTACCATCCAGACGTCATCATTGTTCAAGAAACTAAGCTCTCTCCATCCAAGTCTGTTGGTACCTGCTCGTTGGTGCCCCTGCTTCTACTGAACCCAACAGACGTTTGAGTGTACACAGGGAACGTTCGAGCGATATAGCGTGCACAACTATATCGCGAAAGTATCCCATACATTGCATAAAGGTTTCGCCGTCCGGCACACTAAGGCCTCTGGTCCATAACACCTTAGGATCCGTACCTAAGGAGTCATGGAGTCTTTGGTCACAAGCCACAATTTCGCCACCCTGAACTGTCGATCGCTGTCGAGTGATATCCAAAAAACTGCGCTATCCAGACTTCTGAGCTGATTCCGTTTGCTGCTTTGCAGGAAACCCGCCTCAAGGATAGACCCGTCATCAGCGTCGGAGAGTACACCATCTACTGCGGTAACGCTGACGATAGGAGAGTGGGAGGCTGTGCAATAGCTGTAAGGAAGGATTTCAATGGTATGGCCAAGGAGTTTGGCTCAACGTCGTGCCGGAATGCATTCGTACGACTGCGGGATCGCAGAGGATTCAATCTGTGGATAGTGAGTGCTCATACGCCCACTGAAACCGCCGAAGACAATTCGAAGGATGCGTTTTATGAGGAACTCAATACGTTGCTGGCCAGGATACCTGGTCAACATGCTGTTGTCGTGGGGATTGACGCAAATGCGTAGATGGGACTTGATCAGGAATCCGAAGTACTCGGTAAATGGTTCTACCCTGTGGAGCAAACATCGGACAATGGCTACCGCCTTGTCGACTTTTGTGAACGCAGTGGTCTGATTATTGCATCGACATTCAAGAGGAATCATCGCCGCCATCAGCTTACGTGGCAGGGACCAACCCAGCTATCTCCAGAAGAGCAGCGGAAGCGGAAGATGACAACTTTGAAACTACAGCTCGACTATGTCCTGACGAGGAATATTCCAGTATCGGACATTCGAAGATCTAGAGCTGTGTGGGATATCGCATTCGATTCGGATCACCGACCTATTCTGTTGAACTTCACTGCGAGGATTCATAAGAGGAAGCGAGGGACTCAGTCTCTTCAGAGGATTGACATAACAAGTCTCAGAGATGAAGGGTGCAGAAGGAATTTTCGACAACGCGTTTCTAATCACATCGGAGTACGGACTAAGAGGAAACTTTGCGACGCGGATTCTTTTGTCAAGTGCATCCAGGACCAGGGCTGGGCACGCGTCCCAGTTAACCTTGGAGGGGTGCATATTGGACGTTGCAGAGAGGGCAAAGAGGGTGCCTAAACCGGACACCAAAAAAAAACGAAGTGCATGTTCTGTCGAATTTCAGGAGCAAAATAATACACGATTCTCTTCTGGTTTGTCAAACCTTCTCCTCCGCTTTTTAAGACAAACACTTACAGAATTCAAATTATTGATAGAAATGCAGTTTGTGTTCGCAATAATTCATAGTTGCTGTCGAAGCTTCTCATCAGCAACTCTATTAATAATCTTCCAAGCAAAAGAGGTTTGGTTGGCGTCAGAAACGTTCCAACAAAAAGGGAACAATAGGTAAGTAGAATGAGGAGAGTCTACAAAAAGTGAACAATATTTTCTGAGACTGATTTTCCTGGCCGACACTTCTAAACAGCGAAAACAAACCGTTGCGGTGTTCTACACGAAAGCACTCTGTGGTTCTAAAAATGGTCTAGATTACGCGAGAACCGTTCAAATGTATGTGCATGTAAACCTAATACTTACCATCAGAATAGAAGATGATGCCAAAAACACAGACGGACGGTTAGCTCCAGTTGCTACGAGAAGCGAAACCAAAGTGCAGCATCTAATGAGAGTAGTTTCTTATAATCTCGTCAAAATTGGAGTCCATTCTTGGAAACCATTGAATTCTTCCTCGTGAAATACCACAACGGTTTGTTTTTGCTGTTAAGAAGTATCGGCCAGGAAAATCAGTCTCAGAAAATATTGTTCACTTTTTGTAGACTCTCCTCATTCTACTTACCTATTGTTCCCTTTGTTGAACGTTTCCGACGCCAACCAAACCTCTTTGCTTGAAGACCCCTTTTGATAGAATTGTTCACTTTTTATTGATATTACGAAGTAATATCTCTGAAAAATCTTCAATATTTTTCGAATAGCATGGATTGCTATAATAATCAGTGAGCAACAAACTTGTTGCGCACGCTACAAATGAAGCGCTACTCACTTTTCACGACGTCCTGATGACGTCATCAGATGCCCTGTGTACTTTGCATGACATCCTGATGACGTCATCAGATGCCCTATGTACTTTACATGACATCCTGATGACGTCATCAGATGCCATATGTACTTTACATGACATCCTGATGACGACATCAGATGCCCTATGTACTTTAGATGACACCCTGATGACGTCATCAGATGCCCTATGTACTTTAGATGACACACTGATGACGTCATCAGATGCCCTATGTACTTTAGATGACACCCTGATGACGTCATCAGATGCCATATGTACTTTACATGACATCCTGATGACGACATCAGATGCCCTATGTACTTTAGATGACACCCTGATGACGTCATCAGATGCCCTATGTACTTTAGATGACACCCTGATGACGTCATCAGATGCCCTATGTACTTTAGATGACACACTGATGACGTCATCAGATGCCCTATGTACTTTAGATGACACACTGATGACGTCATCAGATGCCCTATGTACTTTACATGACATCCTGATGACGACATCAGATGCCCTATGTACTTTAGATGACACCCTGATGACGTCATCAGATGCCCTATGTACTTTGCATGACAACCTGATGACGTCATCAGATGCCCTATGTACTTTAGATGACACACTGATGACGTCATCAGATGCCCTATGTACTTTAGATGACACCCTGATGACGTCATCAGATGCCCTATGTACTTTACATAACATCCTGATGACGTCATCATATGCCCTATGTACTTTAGATGACACACTGATGACGTCATCAGATGCCCTATGTACTTTAGATGACACCCTGATGACGTCATCAGATGCCCTATGTACTTTACATGACATCCTGATGACATCATCAGATGCCCTATGTACCGAAAAGTACAGCCTACGACGTGTTTTAGCGAGTTGATCTACCAACTGATAAAATCACATAATATGATAAGCAATAAGAAGTAAAGTAGTTGTTGTGAAACAGTAAGTAACAAACTTGTTAGTCACTTTCTCGGTCCCTCCCCATCGAAAAGTACAGCCTACGACGTGTTTTAGCGAGTTGGTCTACCAACTGATAAAATCACATGATATGATAAGCAGTAAGAAGTAAAGTAGTTGTTGTGAAACAATAAGTAACAAACTTGTTGATCACTTCCCTGTCCCTTCCCATCGAAAAGTACAGCCTACGACGTGTTTTAGCGAGTTGATCTACCAACTGACAATATCACATGATATGATAAGCAGTAAGAAGTAAAGTAGTTGTTGTGAAACAATAAGTAACAAACTTGTTGATCACTTCCCTGTCCCTTCCCATCGAAAAGTACAGCCTACGACGTGTTTTAGCGAGTTGATCTACCAACTGATAAAATCACATGATATGATAAGCAGTAAGAAGTAAAGTAGTGAATGTGAAACAGTAAGTGACAAACTTGTTAGTCACTTTCCTTGTCCCTCCCCATCGAAAAGTACAGCCTACGACGTGTTTTAGCGAGTTGATCTACCAACTGATAAAATCACATGATATGATAAGCAGTTAGAAGTAAAGTAGTGAATGTGAAACAGTAAGTAACAAGCTTGTTAGTCACTTTCTCTGTCCCTCCCCATCGAAAAGCACAGCCTACGACGTGTTTTAGCGAGTTGATCTACCAACTGACAATATCACATGATATGATAAGCAGTAAGAAGTAAAGTAGTTGTTGTGAAACAATAAGTAACAAACTTGTTGATCACTTCCCTGTCCCTTCCCATCGAAAAGTACAGCCTACGACGTGTTTTAGCGAGTTGATCTACCAACTGATAAAATCACATGATATGATAAGCAGTAAGAAGTAAAGTAGTGAATGTGAAACAGTAAGTGACAAACTTGTTAGTCACTTTCCTTGTCCCTCCCCATCGAAAAGTACAGCCTACGACGTGTTTTAGCGAGTTGATCTACCAACTGATAATATCACATGATATGATAAGCAGTAAGAAGTAAAGTAGTTGTTGTGAAACAATAAGTAACAAACTTGTTAGTCACTTTCTCTGTCCCTCCCCATCGAAAAGTACAGCCTACGACGTGTTTTAGCGAGTTGATCTACCAACTGATAATATCACATGATATGATAAGCAGTAAGAAGTAAAGTAGTTGTTGTGAAACAATAAGTAACAAACTTGTTAGTCACTTACCCTGTCCCTTCCCATCGAAAAGTACAGCCTACGACGTGTTTTAGCGAGTTGATCTACCAACTGATAATATCACATGATATGATAAGCAGTAAGAAGTAAAGTAGTTGTTGTGAAACAATAAGTAACAAACTTGTTGATCACTTCCCTGTCCCTTCCCATTGAAAAGTACAGCCTACGACGTGTTTTAGCGAGTTGATCTACCAACTGATAACATCACATGATATGATAAGCAATAAGAAGTAAATTAGTGAATGTGAAACAGTAAGTAACAAACTTGTTAGTCACTTTCTCTGTCCCTCCCCATCGAAAAGTACAGCCTACGACGTGTTTTAGCGAGTTGATCTACCAACTGATAATATCACATGATATGATAAGCAGTAAGAAGTAAAGTAGTTGTTGTGAAACAATAAGTAACAAACTTGTTGGTCACTTCCCTGTCCCTTCCCATCGAAAAGTACAGCCTACGACGTGTTTTAGCGAGTTGATCTACCAACTGATAACATCACATGATATGATAAGCAATAAGAAGTAAAGTAGTGAATGTGAAACAGTAAGTAACAAACTTGTTAGTCACTTTCTCTGTCCCTCCCCATCGAAAAGTACAGCCTACGACGTGTTTTAGCGAGTTGATCTACCAACTGATAATATCACATGATATGATAAGCAGTAAGAAGTAAAGTATTCAATGTGAAAAAGTAAGTAACAAACTTGTTAGTCACTTCCCCTATCCCTTCCCATCGAAAAGTACAGCCGACGACGTGTTTAAGCGATTTGGTCTACCAACTGATAAAATCACTTGATATGATAAGTAGTAAAAGTTGATGTAGTTAAAGTTAAAGTAAGTGAGTAGGTAATCATATCTGTCCACATACCACCAACTTACCTACCTGCCCAACTGATCGCCTGCGACCACTGGCAGTGGCTAGTGGCAGGAACGAGGAACGAGGAACGAGGAACGAGGAACAGGACACGAGGGACGCGTTACAAGAAAAAACGCGAATTTTAGCTAAGCTTCCGCCGATCTAACTTTGTTAATTTTCAATCGATTTGGCTCAAATTTTGTCAGCGGGTGTCTTCTAGACTCTCTCACTTATATCCAGAAGGAAATCTCTAGAAAATTTGTTTTACAGGTTTTATTAACTACTTTACCAAAATTTAAGTGATCACAAGTGCCAGGCAAAACCAAACCTCTCAAGCCGCTTCGCGGCTGGAACGATTAAAGATAATATATAATGTGTTTGATTGTTTTGATGCAAGAATAAACACCACTCTGTTATCTTGTAGCAAGTAAGGATTGATGTGGTGTAATGTTTCTTTGGTGTAACGTTCAGTGATTGCGTTTGTGGTTACCGATTAGAAGCGAATATACAAAGACAGCGCTCAGACGCGCTATCGTTCACGTTCAGAAAAGAATTAGCGAATTGCTGTATTATGGCAGACTAAAAATACAGCTAACACAGTATAAAAACTAGCCAACGGATTTTCGTCTATGAGAATGACTTATGAAGAGAGCCGACTGTAAAAATTGAAGACCGCAAGTTCCAGTGAAAGAAGCAAATAATCGTATCTTCCTACCTGAGAAGTACCCTGTACATAAAAACCCGAATATTATCCAGCTTGAATGCCGCAATCCCTTAGAGACTGGGCTCACCGTGCGATATGGTGTTTGTCCGCACCTACACAGCGCACACTGGAGTGGACGCGCGCACAATATTAATTAAAAATGTGTTTTATTACAGAACGGGGAGAAGAAAAGAATCGAAAGTGGAGTAAATGAAAGAAGGCAGAAATAGGATGCTTTCAATGTAACCATTTCAGAAATTTAATGTGAATAAACTAAATTGGAGCAGGGTGAATTTTTCGGACTTGACAAGGCTCATTCAAATGAAATTTGTTGACTAAAAGCAGCATTAACCATGAGAACTAAGAGCATCGGGAAAAAGAGAAGAATCTGGCAAACATTTTAGTAACGAAAGCTCTGATATTCAATGTGATTTAAGGACCTTAAACTCGTCCCGGTTTTGTCCCGGTATTCGGGGTAAAACCGGGACTAGATTTAAGGTCCTTAAATCACATTAAAAAGCGATCTTGTTGAGGCTAAATTGTTCGCCAGATTCTCCTCTTCCCATAATATCCTTTTTTGCTCGCATGTTTAATGCTACTTTCGATCAACTCAGGTTCAGTTTGAATTAAACTTGTCACTTAAGCTAAATACTTACCCCTGCTCCAACTTTGTTTGTTTACATTACATTTTTAAAATGGAAACCATCCAGAATAGATAATTTTCATCATCTTCCATTTCCTTCCGGTTTCAATCGTTTTCCTCACTTTGCAACCTTCTGTAATAAAATAGGCATTTCTTTATTAATATTGTGTGCGCGTCCACTCCCGTGTCCGCTGTGTAGCTGCGTACACACACCAGATCGCACGGCGAGCCGGGTTTCTAGGTGATTGCGGCGTTCTACGTGGCTAACAAGCGGGTTTTCCACTCCCTACGCATCTCATCAATCCCTAAATGGTTCCACAACACAAAAAAATTCTGAAAATTTCTTCATCAGAACGATCAAACGCGGATTAATCCTTCATACATAGGTTCATGAAAACATTCGATAGAAAACTTTAATTACTGCAATAAAAGTAACTCTGTTGTTGTTTGTAATGGCTGAATTTTATTGAAATAAAAATTGTTGTATCTTTTGTCATAACCTACTGTCTTACTGAGAAAGTTTTTCATAAGATTGTTTGGAAGTTTAGAAGCTACACTACCTTTTTTGTTGACATTTTCGGAACTTTCTTTATTCAGTGCTTTTTTTTATACTCTGATTTATCAAAATAAAGAAGTCAATATCATGGCTGTTGTGCTTGGCTTCTCGGAAAACAGCCGATTTCGATTTCCCATGAGGGTTGCCTGGAAAATTACCGAGGCTAAGGGTGGGTGCATATTTCCAAAATCGCCATGCCGGACGACGTGTGCCCAGCCTTCTGTCCAGGACGCTTCGAGAGAGGGCACTTCCCGGTTGTAGCCAGCCTAAGAGAAGAAGTGCTTGCCTACGTCTTCAGAAGAAACAACATCTACCTACAACAGAGTATCTGCTCTCCGAACTACAGGAAACTTCGTGGGAGGAGAAGCGTCTGAGGAGGAAGTCGCGTCGGGCAGCTTCAAAGTGACCACGCGAACGAGAGTGGACGTGCAGAGCTAAAGAGAAGGAGTTCGAGAAGGCTTGGGAGGAGAAATAAATCCGGAAGAATGCCTACCACGTTGCTGCGACAGTATGGCGGGAAGATGAAGAGATGTTCTCCTATCTTGAACACCACCAATGTCGGAGTTGCAGTTGGTGATGCGACATGCTGCCAACATGGAAGGATTACGCTTCAGATTCACTACTGAATCTTCCAGCGCCATCAGTACCTGAGCTCCCGGCATGTTCAGAGTGAGCTTTCATTACGATGTCAGTGAGGAACCGCCGACTGAGTCTGACGTTTTGGATTGTGTCCGGAAATTGAAGAATGGAAAGGCAGGTGGAGATGACAACATCATCAGCTTAACTGAAATGCTGAAAGCTCTTCCTCCGCCTGGGATTAAACGTGAAATGATCAATCACTCATCCGTACCATATGGATGAGCGAAAGGATACCCGATTCGTGGAGACATGCTGATCATCGTACCTCTTCACAAGAAGCTTACATCCGTCACGGATCCTAAGAACTACAGAGTGAATCTCTCTACTTCGTGTCATGTACAAAGGTTTTAGAACGTATCATTCTCGTGCGACTTATCCAAACATCGTGATAGAACGACCAGAGAGTGAGCAAGCTGGTTTTCGACCTGGAAGATCGACCATCGACCAAGAGTGTTCGTCGTGAAGAAGAGTAATTGAATCGTGGAAGCGGCGGTATTCGAAAAGAGATTACAGCTTGCTTTTCTTGAACTTTGAAATAGCCGCGTTCCAGACTCTGCTCATCCGTGATCGAATGCTCAATGCTCTGCGAGCAGATGGAGTTCCGAGGAAAGTAATGTTCCGGTTAATCGAGGACGCGAACAAAAGGAACAACAGCAGCAGTTCGTACACCTGTCGGATTTACGTCAGGTTTCGAGAGTGAAAACAGGAGTAAAAAGCAAAGGAGCCGTTGCAAGGACGCTTTTCTTTTCAACTTGAAGTTTGATGCGACATCATGCGCGTAAGGGTTGCAGAACAGTTTCTCTGCGGATGTGATCCTAAAACCATCCAGGACGCTCCCCTGTCGACCCTGAAAGTACGCCGACGACATTGCCTGTCATTCGCTGAAAACAACGCAAAACTGCAAGGATTGTGAACCTCGTTTCGAAGTATGCCGCAGCCTATGGACTTCGTCTTAAATCCAGTCCCGACAAATACCGTAAGCAGATCTGTGGGTCCTCTCAGGAGGCGCTTCAGCGGGAGTTTGTGTGGACGGACAACGTATCGAAACTGGTGGACGATTTTCTATGTTATTTGGTGACTGTTTGCTGGAGAACGATGGTAGTTTATGCAGCGAGATATTCGACAAACGATGCGTGCAGCTACGTCTGCATTTAATTCTCTAACCAAGTGTTTGTGGTCTACCACCATCGTGAAGGAAATCAAGTTGCGCGTCTACCTATCCGCTATTCGCCCTGTCGCATGATGTACGGATCGGAGACGTGGGCAGCACCGAAGACGCAGAATGGAAGGAGGTTGGATTGCACGGAAGGAAGCTTTTTAGGCGTTTGCTTGGATATTTCTGGCCGCGTGTACATGCCATAACGAAGACCTTTACAAAGGAAATCGGCACGCAGTACATCAGCGCTTGACACGAGGGAGGTGCCAGCATCTCCTAACGCCATCTCAAGCAGCAATGGAAAGTCGACTTCGACTGCTCGGGCATATATACTAAGAAGAACGCCGGATATCGTCTCGTACAACACACGCTTTACAGAATGCTCTTCCAAATCCACCGCTCTGGAAACGGCCACCTGGGCGTAGGCGAAAGATTCTGGACGGATGTGGTTAAAGAGGATTTGAGAGTCACACGGCATCGAAGAAGACAATTCAGGCGCGATGTTTCGTTTGCAGAAAATGGAATAGTGACAGCTGGATGGAATGTGTTCAAATTGTGGCTGAAGACCGTGAAGAAATGTACACGGCTGACCACTAGGGACGGCACACCTCGGTGAAGATGCGGAATGACCGCGTCAGGCGAAAGCCAACCGATTAATTCAAGTATGTCATATATATATATATATACTATTATATATATTTTTTCTTGACTCGGATGATATCTTTCTCTTCTGATATTCTTCAACTATGACGTCCCTAAACTCTGCCATTTTTACCTGATACCAAGTCTTGCATTGGAACACAACAGATTATTTTACCTCATTTAATTCACATATAAGAATACGCAAACATCAATGCAAATATGATACATGGGAATTGCAATATGGGGAGAATCGCGAACGGGGTATGGGTTGGGGCGGATGAGCACATGGAGCTTGAATGCTCGACCTGGAGGCAGATATCGCAAAAACGGACAAGAGATGTAAAGACCTACAAGAACGGGGATAGAACAGCAGGATTTACAAATGATCTACACAAAGGGTCATTAGGAGAATGGTGAGGAAAAGATAAGTGTGGGGGAAAAGGGCAGGCTGGCTGCGCTGGGCGGCTGTGGTTGAGAAGCCTCTGCCAGAACCAGGGGGCGGAGCCGATGGCGGCCAAGGTTATTTCCCTCGCGGTGGGCTCTCACGCTATCAGCACCATGCGTCAAACTACTCGGGTCCAGGAACACACCTACAACTCCCGCACCCAGGAACACACTACGAATTTCATGCTCCAAGGTCACACTCTTGGCAAGGAGGAGTTTCAACCAAGCTTTGTTTTATCCAGTCCTCTCTTACACTGCTGCTTACCCTTACACCCCCACGAACGGTATTTTCGAGTATTGTGCTTCTCTGGGCCTAATTCCGGCCCGCAATCGCGTCACGACACGCTTTGCGGCGCTGGAGTCAGTCGAGTTTACATCGCCAAAGCCGACTCGATATGGCTTTCTTATACAGTCTTCCCCAATCTTTTTAGTTTCCAGTTTCAAACCCTCGTAGAGTCAACAGATCGGCGGCTGCGGCGCTGGATACAATTCCGACTCGAGCGCGCGTCCGCAAAGCGCGTCCGTCGGGAACGATTGTCGAGGCTCGACGATTGCGAAACCGAATTCTGGCCCAGAGAAGCACAGTACAACTTCCAATACATCGCCCCCTAGAAAACTCCAATTTTTCTTTTCAGCATTTACATTTCCCCTACCACCTCCCGCCTGTTTAATCGAACAGTACTCCCTTTCATCATCGGTTGTTTTTTCCTGGTACGATTTTAATGCTCATACATTCTGCTCGTCTCTTTGATTCTGATGCTAGAGGAAATGACGTCGAAGAATGGGCAGAGAAAGTGCGACCTGGGGCCGGATTCATCCAATGCGGCAGTGCTGGGTAGGAGTAAAAAAAAAAAAAAGTGGAAGAGCGTCCAGCAAAGTTTGATGATTGACACCTGCAAAAGCGAAAAGATCGCTAACCGACAGCGCCTTGTCTACCCAGCTAATAGGCTGGGGCAAACTGAGACACTGCTCCGGTAAGGATAACAGGACTCTCACGGGGTAATCATCAAAGTGCCGACTGACGCCTTTGACTCCCTACCAAATCAGGCACATTGATGAATCTGACCGTACAATCCGCCCCTGGCTCATCCTGAACGATGATCAGGCCCACTTGTCTCTCTTGTCAAGGGCCGATCTTCTAGCCCAAGACGCCAACATAACTCTTTTGGCTCTTCCAACTTTTCCAACGCTTGTCTACCTCAGCTAATTCTTCCAGTAATCATAGTCCGTCTTTGTCCAGCAATCATAGTCCGTCTTTGTGCACATGGATATTTCTAGCTCCTCATTCTGGTGTTCGACAACATTCTCATCTTCACTTAGGCCAAAGCAGACTGGTGCCTGTTCAGTGAGGTTGCGCTACGCTCATTCTGGCGGCTGATTACCCGTGGAATGGCAATGTGCACCAAAAAGGCACACGCTTGCTTCAATGCAACTCGCAGGGCCATAAAGCGGCTTTTCCTGTTGTGGTCCGCGTATAGAAGTTCTATCCAAATGTCACCAGAGATATTCTCCAGAAAATAAGGACCCGAGAGATAGTGACAGGACAGCCGACCAGTATAGCACCCTGTCGTCGCCTGTCTTTGCCGAGCTTGATGACAAGATCAGGAAGGATCTGACATAGCACATGCACAAAAAGCAAGAAATAGCGCAAAAGTTCACTGGGCAGTTAGATTCTGAGACGAACAGTGCAGCTACGTGGGAGGTTTTACGCTGAAGCTCTCCACGTAGAGAGCTCACCCGCCACCGTCTCTACAATGAAATTCGACAAACAGGTGTATTCAAACAAGGAAAGGAGAGTCGTTTATGCGCTCTGCATGAACACTTTCTTCATCAATGAGTACTCGGCTGCCAAGGCTCGCGAAATAGAGTGACGGCAATAGAGCTGTACCGCGCTCCGCTTATGAGCACGACCGAAGCGTTCACTGCGACGCAAGTTGAAAAAGATAATAAAGGATACGCCGAGAACTCCCAAAGCTGTTGATCCGGGAGGCATTTTTTCCTGCTGTACTGAAGAAGCTTCCGACTAGAAACCTCCTTCCGCTTTCCGTCGCCATTATTGATCGATTAATACTTCGTTCAGCTGCTGTACTATTCCCGGCAAAACTGGAACACAGCTTACGTCATCCCGTCTTACAAGTCTGGCAAACCTCAGTCGTCTGTGAAGGGGATATCATCGTCCCATTAGTCTCTGATGTCACTATTCGCTAAGGTAGCCTGTTTTGAGAAGCTCTAGTGTAAAGAATTTAGTAAGAGCACAACGAGAAAAAATTGTTTCACTACGGGTTCAGATGGCTGCTTTTCAGGAAAACGACAGCGCTACTTAGAACAGTACCAGCTATGCAATCGACGGGTTCAACGCTAAGAAGCCATCCTAAGAACTGGAGCGATCGCAGCTAGATTTCGTTCTGCGCTTGGGACACGGTTAATCTCGGAGTCCTGTCAGCAAACCCTGTTGAAGTCCTCCAATACCACCGTGGCAGAAACGATGGATATCGGCCTTTTTACCAGGTCGATGTGCATAAGTCATGCTCCACAACCAGTCTCCAACAGTATTCCTATCGCACCTGGAGGTTCCGCAAGGCGGTGTTCTCTCGCCAGCCCTCTTCAGTCTGCACCTCGATTATATGCCTGAACTGCTGCCATAAGATATTAAGATTGTCGCGTACGCCGACGAGAGCGGGTGGTTGGGTTCAAACGCTTGAAGAGCTTCATCGACGACAAGATGCTAAAGATCTCCTGGCATCCAACCCGATCAACAGTATCCAGTCCTCACAGCAGACCATCCGTCCCGAGCAGCACAGTGCTCATCCGGATGTTGAGTGTGGATGGAGACTGTCTGGTTTCCGTTGCTAGTCTTCTCCGCAAAACTGCTCACTCGTCTCGTGCTTGATCTGTCGCTAAAGCTTCACAAGAATATCAAACAGAAGCAGGCAGTCGTGAAAGCGATGCTCCAATGTTCTCAGGGCCCTGAGCGGTAAAATGGTGTAGCAGCAAGGGAATCATTCTCACTGGAACGTATAAGGCGATTCTTCAGCCCGCCTTGGAATATGCCGCACTGGTATGGCAGCATCTCGTCTCAGAATCCTCATGGACTAAGATGCAATGCAGTACAGAATGCCGCTCTTCGTATCGCCACCGGATGTGCAAGGAGGTTCTCCGATTAATGACCTGCATGCTGAATCCAAAACCGTTTTTTGCCAGTTACGGAGCACTGCCAGTTCCATGCTTTAGCATCTCACTCACTCACTCACTCACTCATCTCCTGGCTGGCGGCTGGCAGAGCAGGATGACTCCCTGCCTCTCTGCCCAGTACACCTGCTGTAGGTGCCGGCATAGGAGCTCTTGTGGCCTGAACGATGCGCTTCCATTCAGTCACGACACGCTTTGCGGCGCTGGAGTCAGTCGAGTTTACATCGCCAAAGCCGACTCGATTTGGCTTTCTTATACAGTCGTCCCCAATCTGTTTAGTTTCCAGTTTCCAAACCCCTCCTAGAGTCAACAGATCAGCGGCTGCGGCGCTGGATACAATTCCGACTCGAAAGCGCGCGTCCGCAAAGCGTGTCGAGACGCGATTGCGAACCGGAATTTGGCCCAGAGAAGCAGAGTACCTTCCAATCCATCGCCACCTGAAAACTCCAATTTTTCTTTTCAACACATACATTTCCCCTACCACCTCCTGCCTGTTTAACGAGTGCTCCCTCTCATCATCGGTTAATTTTGCTGGTGATTTTAATGCTCATACATTCTGCTCGTCTCTTGATTCTGATGCTAGAGAAAATGACGTCGAAGAATGGGCAGAGAAGTGCGACCTGGTCATCCTAAACGATGATCAGCCCACTTGTCCCTCTGTCAAGGGCCGATCTTCTAGCCCAGACATAACTCTTTTCTCTTCCAACCTTTCCAACGCTTGTCTACCTCAACAACTTTGTCCAGTAATCATAGTCCGTCTTTGTGCACATGGAATCCTCTAGCTCCTTATTCTGGTGTTCGACAACGTTCTTATCTTAATTTAGAACAAGCAGACTGGTGCCTGTTCAGTGAGGTTGCGCTACGCCTAGCGGCTGATTACCCGTGGAATGGCAATGTGCACCAAAAGGAGCACAGCTTGTTCAATGCAATTCGCAGGGCCATAAAGCGGCTATTCCTGTTGGCCGCGTATAGAAGTTCTATCCAAATGTCACCAGAGATATTCTCCAGAAAATAAGGACGAGAGATGCCAGGACAGCAGCCGACCATATAGACCCTGTCGTCGCTCAGCTTGATGACAAGATCAGGAAGGATCTAGACATGCACAAGAAAGAAAAATGGGAAAAGCTCACTGGGCAGTTAGATTTTGAGACGAACAGTGCAGCTACGTGGGAGGTTTTACGGAAGCTCTCGGGTAAGAGCTCACCTGCTACCGTCTCTACAATGGAATTCGACAACGGTGTATTCAAATAAGGGAAGGAAGTCGCTTATGCGCTCGCGAACACTTTCTTCATCACGAGTACTAAGCAAGGTTCGCAGAATAGAGTGACGGTAATAGAGCTGTGCCGCCTTCCGCTTATGAGCACGACCGAAGCGTTCACTGCGACGCAAGTTGAAAAGATAATAAAGGATACGCGGAACTCCGAAGCTGTTGGTCCGGAAGGCATTTTTCCTGCTGTACTGAAGAAGCTTCCGACTGAAACTCTTCCGCTCGTCATTGACATGATTAATACTTCGTTCAGCTGCTGTACTATTCCGCAAAACTGGAACACAGCCTACGTCATCCCGTTGTACAAGCCTGGCAAACCTCAGTCGCCTGTGAAGGGATATCGTCCCATTAGTCTGATGTCACTATTCGCTAAGGTAGCCGAGAAGCTCAGTGTAAAGAATTTAGTAGAGCACAACGAGAAAGAATTGTTTCACTACGGGTTCAGAAGGCTGCTTTTCAAGAACGACGGCGCTACTAGAAAGTACTAGCTATGCAATCGACGGGTTCAACGCCAAAAAGCCATTAAGAACTGTAGCGATCGCATTAGATTTCACCAAGGCTTTCGACACGGTTAACCTCGGAGTCCTGCCAAGAAACTTGTTGAAGTCCTCAATACCACCGTGGCAGAAACGATGGATATCTGCCTTTTAATGGTCGATGTGCAAGAGTCATGCTCCACAACCATGTCTCCAACAGTATTCCTGTCGCAGCTGGAGTTCCGCAAGGCGGTGTTCTATCGCCAGCCCTCTTCAGTCTGTACCTCGATTATATGCCTGAACTCCCATAAGATATTAAGATTGTCGCGTACGCCGACGAGATAGTAACAATCATGTGTCGAGACCTGGACATACAAATTGCCGCCAACAAAATCAACGAGTACTTGGTCAAGCTGAAGAGCTTCATCGACGACAAGATGCTAAAGATCTTGGCATCCAAATCAACAGTATCCGTCCTCACAACAGACCCATCCGAGCACAGTGCTCATCCGGATGTTGAGTGGGATGGAGACCGTTCGCCTGCTGCTAGCTTTCCGAAACTGCTCAGTCTCGTGCTTGATCTGTCGCTAAAGCTTCACAAGAATATCAAACAGAAGCAGGCATTCGTGAAAGCGATGCTCAATGTTCTCGGGGCCCTAGGCGGTACTTCATGGGGTAGCAGCAAGGGAACTATTCTCACAACGTATAAGGCGATTCTTCAGCCCGCCTTGGAATATGCCGCACCGGTATGGCAGCATCTCGTCTCAGAATTCTCCTGGACTAAGATGCAACGAGTACAGAATGCCGCTCTTGGTATCGCCACCGGATGTGCAAGGAGTTCCCCGATTGAGGACCTGCATGCTGAATCCTATACCGTTTTTGCCAGTTAAGGAGCACTGCCAGTTCCATGCCCAGGAATTTAGCATCAATACCATAAAACAACCAAAACACCCGTCTTGGAGAGTGCTTAACCCCATCAAAGAGAGAGAGACATAAGGAAGCCATTCGCCGATGCTCCGAGCAAAGTCAATTTGCAAAGATGGCACGACCCACAGCAAGAACGACTCCGTCTGTTGCGCGAGGAGCACACTCAGTTTGTACGGTGTCATCCTGAAAAGGCGGCCACGAATCCTGTACTAGGAGCAGTCCCGGCTCCAGACTGCATGTCCGAGTCTCAACTTGGAAGGAGGGCTAGTTGCACACTCGCATTGCTTCGCTGTGGTCACTCCTCAATGCCTATGTCCTACGTCAGCAAGATTGACAGCAGGAAATCTGATGTCTGCCCGGACTGCGGTTCCCTATGCTATAACACAGGACATTTGTTTAAAGGCACTGTTCGCGATAAACTTCATCCTGGAATTTTCATTGACAAACGCTTCTCGTGGCTCTCAGAAGCAGAACAGCGTCGAAGAAACGGGATGAAACGCTACCCAGGAGCCGCAAAACGGCTTAGAAATGTGGGCAAACCCCGCAATTGTGGGCAAGTCCCGCCTCTTCCCGCCCCTCGACGTGAAGAAAGGAACACTCGAAATCGTGAGTTGAGCGATGGTTTCCGATCAAAAGCCCCGTTCTTCCCTTCATTCGCAACTTCTCTCTTTACTCAGGTCATCTCGCACACATTGGCTGCAAAAGACGGAAGTTACAAGCTTCGGACAACTCGTCCACCATTTTCCCTAGCTCAATTTTTGAGGGACCATAACTCCATTCCCAGAAGGTCTTGTACGATTCCAGAAGCATCATTGGAATCAGAATGGGACCGGTTTCAAGATAGGCAAAAAAAACAGAAAAGCGATTTTTATCGCGAACAGTGCATTTAATTGTCCGGAGAGACCAACCACGCTGACCACAACGGACCTATGGACGAATCCAGTACTGGCCGCCCAGTTTCTTCGCCTATGACAAAACCCTCTAAGTGGCTGCAAAGGAGAGGAAGAGATGCGAAGAAGTCGGGGAGGGCAGTTTACGACATTAGAGAAGCTATAGTAGGTCAAACGCACGTATCATGGTGTCGCCAACTTTTGTCCCGATTTTACGTGATTTCTCCTGTGATTTCTCAATCGCGTGCTCAACTGGAATGAAAGGCGCCTCACGTCATAGAGTGCAGCATTCGGCCCAAAAGTGCCGGCCCTGCAAGGGGACTTTGGCGCGCGCTCCCCCTTTTGAGGGGCAGGCATCGGTGACGGAGGGTTCCCCCTGTACCTGCGCTAGCCCCCTCCATTGTATGAGTATGGGAAAGTTTTTGAATCCGTTTTTCCAACTCCGTTCTACTTCTAATGAATACCACATTTTTTTCTTATTGAAAACTCAAGAATGAATTTTATCGTGAACAGTGCCTTTAATAGTACGCGCAAGTTCAGGAAGTACTCGCATGTAAAAGCAAAAGCAAATGACTTCCAGGACAATCACTAAAATCACAGGTAACTCGTGTAGAATCTGAGTAGCTGCAGAGATGGAAGACGGGCGATGCTTGTTTTCTTCGATTTCCCAGTCTCTCCTAGTAATACTGTAGGTTTTTCTACAAAAAGAGCAGAATCGCAAATCTCCTTTGAACTTTTTCATGAGAATTATCAGAACATTGGGACCTCCTTCATCGGAAATGACCTCAGTGGAAGCGGTCAGCAATTTTCTCCGGTCAAATGTCCCAATGAAGAAATCTAACGAGAACTTTTCCCGCGCACGCCTGCTTGATAATTACTCAGCTTAGGAAATATTCAGAACACAGTTGGGATCCCACCTGTGCCTCCACCAGTTAATATGACGCATATTACGGCTACATCAATCAGTACAAGCAGGGAAGCAGTTATCTGAAATGAATCGCAGTATGAAACACAAAATTTGGAGAGCTCATACTTCAGCGATTAAGGTACAATCGTGATGAAGTTTCATCTTGCGTTCGTCGGGCAATCTGCTGAAAATGGGCATTCCTTTTCCTCGCCGTAGTCGATTTAATGGTATGCAGAATTGATTTGACACTTACCTACAACGCCGCTCGAAGAATGGGGGCGCGGCACTAGTTTTCGCGTTTTTAGCGCACTTGGAACTGAGCTTTTCATGGATCTCAAACAATAATTTAAAAACCCGATGAGGGTATCTAACGGTTCGATGAATGTTAGTGTTTAGGTTTCAGCAGAAAAAATTTTGGGTTAAAATTCTTATTGTGCGTAGTTAGTGTAAAAATACTGTATGCGGCTGGACAGAGCTATATGCAGCGCGTTTCAAAAGTATAGACACACCCTCAAAAAGCCGTTAATGGAGCTGGATCCAATTTCGCAAGGAAGATATGATCACCGCTGAACTCACCTTGTCGGAAAACCCTAGATTGCAACATTTCGTATAAGCAGAGAGCATTTGCTTTATCGAGAAATTCATCTAAACCATTTATATTCATTAAAAATGCCCCAGCATGGCCACAGGAAATAGTGCCCGCCTGGAACAAAACTGTCGAAATAATCTTAGTAGTGTAATGCATTCAGGCCCCTATGGGTGAGCCTGTAGGGAGTGCATCAGGTCGGAGAAAGCAACGAGCAATGATTTCCTTCTATCGACTACCATTCTAGACCGAGCCCTTTGTTGCAGAAGTCGATAAATTGCCTGGAACCAAAATGGTCGTCTTCCTCGAGCTGGGAACAAATCCACCCATACCGTGGAATGTTCGCGCAACCGGCTTCTTCAGTTATTCAAAATTTCGCTATAGTTGGGGTAACCCCGAAACAGAGAGCTGCGGACACCTCAGCGGCCTGCGCTGCGTCGTGTGCGCCCATGAGAAATGTGGTGATCGATCGGCTCACACGACAGGCGCGCCGGCTGCTGAGTGGTTCGCAGCCATCTGTTCCGCGGCTACAACCTATAGTTGTACACGAACGAAATTTTCGAAAAATTTTCGAAAGATTTTTCGAAATTTTTTCGTTCGTTTTCGTTCGTTCGAAATTTCGTCGAACGAAATTTTTTCAAAATTTGTTCGTTCGAAATTTCGTCGAACAAAGTTTTTTCAAATTTCGTTCGTTCGAAATTTTTCGAACGAAAATTTTTCAATTTTCGTTCGTTCGAAATGTTTTCGAACGGAATTTTTTCATTTTTCGAAATCAGAATAGCCCTGGTGACTGTCGGCTTCCCTCGAAGACGGCAGAGTTGCTCACCGATTCTCGGGCTGGACATACCCACTCGACTCACAACATGTAACTGGACTCGCTAGGTCTATGAAAGGCGGTCACCGCTAGGCATGTAGGCTGTGAGTGGTGAAATCCTCTCCCTACCCACACAAAACTTGAGCCAAAGAACCCTTTCAAGCCTGAACCAGTGTTTCCTTCCATTTCTGAAAGTGCGTCTATTCTTTTGAGAATTGATTCTTGTGATTTGATGACAAAATCTACGTATTTTTTGACTCTCACGACTGCAATGTTATACGCTAGAGTTTACCGGCAAGGTGAGTGCAACGATCATCATAGCTTCCGAGGTAAATTTGATCCAGCCCCAATAACAGCTTATCTGTGGGAGGGGGGGTGGTGGTTTCGTCTCTATACTTTTGCGATGCGCTGGATACTCGGTGAAGATCTGGACTGAAATGCAGTAAAGGTGCCGAGTTGATCGCAATACGCTTGGCTTCGAAGGAGATTGAACCAGCATTTTCCCTTTCCGGGGAGCGCTGCTCTCACCCAGCTGCTCGGTCAATCTTCACCGATTGCTTCGGACGGTATTCCTGTTTCATCTCGTTATGCTTGTGAAAAGATGATTGCTTCGGTGCAGATTTACCGAGCAGTTGAGTGAGAGCGGCGCTGGGGCTTCGGTGGTGCAGTGCTGTAAGGCGCTCCCCCGAAAAGGGAATATGCTGGTTCAATCTCGCCCGGAGACAAGCGTTTTGCGATCAACTCAGCACCTTGTGTTAACATACCATAACGTGTGCTGCGACGTTAAACAACATTTACTGCAAAAAAACAACCAAAAATCGTGTAGTGCACTGAACTTCATCCGTGTTTTACCCATGGTTTGAGATCAATCGATTCCCACACGATGTGCTTAACCATGATGAGTGAAACGTGGTTGGCGCTCCGTGAATCCCAGCCCTGGGAATCACATTCTGAACTTTTTCTTTCAGATCTTAACCTCAACAAGCATTTTATGGTTTGATATTCCCCGCCCCTGGATTCCAAATGATTTTTCCAGATCTAAAAAAAGTTGACTGCAAAGAAGGTTGCTACACAAGGACGCGAGAAGGTGCCCCGCGCTCGTTCTGACCAGAGCTAGTGTTATGATCCACCTCGTTTTGATCGAAATTCGCTTTTGTCTTCCGACCGGCATGTAAATTCTGTCCGAATAAGACTGGCGAACCATGCGGACGGCGTGCGTTGTGGGCGCCCGTCGCATGTGCCACTCTTGAAAGGATGTTCAAACGGCTGTCACCCCCCCCCCCCTTTGTGGCAGATCTAATTGATCGACGCAGTTGGCTTGCTGACAGCCGCTGCCGGCCCCGCTCCTAGAGAATGGGTGTGGGACAAGGCTAGCCGTCGTTTCGCGTGCTCGTCCGTCCGTCTTGGATAACTTGCTTCAAACTCAACTAAGTGCGAAACTAGGGCGATATTCATGATCCTGGCGTCGAGGGCTATCCAGTGGTATAGCCATTGACGGAGATCCGTTAAGAACTACCAAAGTTTTGCAATCAACCATCTTTGTACATACGGTACACACAGGGCAACGCAGACATAGACGGTCTTTTAAAATTGATGTCATCAGCATCCAGCCTTAGTCGGGACCGTTGACATGGATACTTTCATTGAAGTGGAAATTTCGTTAACACTTGATATCGCCCACAGATAACTGCGAGAGCTGCAAAGCACAAAAATGGGCTAACAGTACACAATAGGGCCGGTTCAGAAAATAACAAATGCTGTTCAACAGCCGGCTAAGGTGACCTCAAAAACTGTTCAGATAAATTTCTCGTTGCTATCGATGATAACTATTTGTCAGTTGTTGTCTTCAAGGTTCCGCTTTGAAGCATACACTCAAGTTCGGGGACAAATTCAGTGTGAGCTATTGCGTGCACGCGTTTGGAGCACGCGACGCGTCGATTCTTTCCAGCTTCCTCGCCTCATCAGCTGATTGGCTGAGTTGTTCCTCATTTTTAAAGGTTTTGTGTCGACCGCTTTTATTCCCTATATGTTATCATGTCCAGGTGAGCTTCGTTTGCCGAAGTTTTTATGGCAGCGAAAGCGGTAAACGGAGAGAGTGCTTCAATTTTATGTAAGCCTAACAACTATTCGTTTTGAGGTAGAATTTTTGAAATGCGTCCACAAGCTGTACTGTGAGGACTCGTCAGCGCGTTAATGGACAACTTACCGCTCAGAAGAAAGGAAAGGCTTAACTAACCACATTTCCAGCGGTAACTCGAGAGTGATCTCCAGATATACGGTACCGTTAAAAAGTCTCACCGCTTTGGTTTTTCGACCGTAACTCATTTTTTAGGAGAGCAATCAGCTTCATTTTCTATGACAACTTCAACACAATAATAGATCAAATATAACCAAAAACCAACTCTAAACCAACAACTAAAGTCATGAACAAAAAAAAACAATTTATGACGAGTGAGCCTAATAAGGGAAATTATTTTGAAAGTACATAAATTCTGGAAAAAGACTAAAGAGCGAAATGATACTTTGCTTATGAGCAGCTTACAGCTAATATTGGTAGCCATAACGTTGGCATCGATGACTGCCGGACACCTTATAGGAATAGAAGCAACAAGGTTGGAGAGACTCGAGACAGGGGAAGACTTGCAGGCCTGCTCGGGTTGTGCAAGTTTTTCAGTCGCAGTTCGAGCAGTTTTGCCCAAAAGTGCCCGTCCCAATACCGCCCAGAGGTGTTCGATTGGGATTAGATCCGGGGATTGACTCGGTCAGTCCATTACGAGGCTGCGGCGCTGGTCAAGCCAATCCTTGACAGACCAAAAGCCTGCATCGGATCATTTTGGAGTCTTGCTGGAAGACAAAGTCCCTAGGCATGGCAACTTGGCCAAGTTTGATCGTATGATTCTTCAATCTGCCCTTGTACAACTTCTTATCCATAGTAACATCTGTGCGGTTCAGGGGACAGACACCATTTGCATGAAAGTCTGAGGAGAGCCCCATACCTTCACTGGACTCCGCAACAGAGGCCTAAACTCATCTGACCAGATGTCCCAAGTATACTCTCATTGGTACAGACGGCATAAGCCACTTCGAACGCTCAATAGGTTCTAGGCTGCATCTTCGCTCTAAGTTTCCCATTGTTTAACATGGTCGAGGCGCCGTAATGGTATGGGGCTGCTTTCACGCAAATGGTGGCAGTTCCCTGCACCGCATAGATGGCGCTATGGATAAGTTGGTTTGCAAGGGCGCATTGGGGAGCCATATGCGACTGGCCGAAACAATTTCCGGACCTTAAAGGCAGTGTTCACGATAAATTTCACTTCCGATATCTCCACGGTTTACGGAAGGTCTGGTGCCCTATATAGCAAGGCATGCTTAAAAGGACACGAAAGACGCGTTTTTGAGCAAAAATAGGCCTTCTCTTGTTTACGTTGATTTTTGAGCGTGGAGGAATCGACCGCTAGAAGGGTGATACCTATCAGTGCAATTAAGCAAACAGCTCCTTTACCAGCACTTCCTTCACTTGATCATTCCTGTAATCTGAGTCTTCAATTGTTCCTTTCGAGGGGAGGATCTGGGGCACAGGGCGTGTCTGTGGCACCGAAACGCTTGTTTGCAGCAGTCATTTTGCAGCTCCTGGTTCGTTTTCTACCGTTCTTTCGACACAGGGAGTCTAGGATCCTTGTCGCCTATCATTTCACTGTGGAAAGTCAACGAGGATGATCATCGTGAACGCTGCCTTTAATCTAATCGAACATCTCTGGGCGGAATCGGGACGGGCACTTCTGGGCGAAACTGCTCCAATTGCGAGTGAAAAGATCGAACAACACGAGCAGGCGTGGAAGTCTTTCCCTGTCTCGAGTCTCTCCAACCTTGTTGCCTCTATGCCTAGAAGGTGTCCGGAAGTGATCGATGCCAATGGTATGGCTACGAAGTATTAGGTGTGTACTACTTAAAAACAAATAGCCTATCTTGGAAAAAGTAAGCCGGGTGGGCGACCGCACCGCGCGTTTAAAGTAGATCACATGTGAACTTTCTTAGTCTCGCCGACGAATTTTGAGCTTTTATATTGATATTTTATAACCGATTGGACAGTATACTGTACGAAAAATTCCAAACAATAAAGGTCTTCGTGACTAAGAGAGCTGACTTACGATCCGCCTCAACCGCGCCGCGCGGTCACCCACCCGGCGTAGTTTTTCCGGAATAGGCTGTAATATCGTCAGTCTCTCTCAAGTAGGAAGCCGCGCTCCACAATCGGGAGCGCAATCACTCAATCAATAGCCATGCTCCCTTTGTTTCTCCGCACGCGATTATTCTCAGGCAAACTCAAATGTTGACAGCGGGTTGAAGCACCTGTTTCTCGAGCAACCGGCGATAGCAGGTTCTTTCGGGAGGATAACATGGACCTGTTATCGACCTGCTATCGACCTGTCGATAGCAGGTTCACAGCAGGTTGACAAGGCAACACATCCTATCGCCGGTGAGCATTGATCGTCCAAATCTCCGCATGCTCAACCAAATATTCAGTCGGTTGCGCAATTGAAGAATCTGCTTTTGTTTTGTTTATTTGTCTTTCGTGAAGCACACTTGTTTTTATGTGATAACGCGCAAATCAGGTCTTGTATTGACTGGAATTATTACTCAAATAGTGTTCTAGAGATTTTTGTAGTTTTCAACTACTTTATCGTCTCTTGGGATTTTACTATGAGTATTTTTTCGAACACCGGGTATATTTGGAGTCTTGGAACATCCTGTTTTGAATATTCGATTTCGTCGTGATTTTTTATTGTTTTGCTTCTCGCTTCATTGGAGATTTCATGTTTTTCGCCTCTCTGTATTCCGTTAATTCCGGAAATCGAAAAGTTCTTTGCATTCGTTTAGGCCAAGTGTCCGTTTTTCGAATATTTGTCTCAATTCAGCTTACATCTTAATTACCTGTCAGAAACGTTGTTCATTTGTACAAGTATATCACTTGAAAACCATTCGAACTTCGAAATCGATTACTTGCTTCAATTTTTGTACAAATGTTCACACGTAAAACAATTGAATCGAGTATGTGATTTATTTTTGAACTTACTCGTTTATTTAAGAAATTCTAAAGAACTCACACCAGGTTTTCAAATCAATGGGAGATTTTATAAAGATCACAATCGAGAAATTATCCTAATTTCTCAGTAGATCTAGTTTTGATGATGTGATTACATAATAGACATGCACAATCGCCACTAGGTTTTGAATGAAGAAATGATGCAAATCTCGCGTTTTTAGAACGCCTTAGATGAATGAGTAATACGGATAGCCACTATAGAAAAATTTCTGATGAATAAGTTTCCTCGAATATATCCACTTCAAAATTAACGAATGCACGAATAAATTCGAAGAAGGCATTCTTAAAAATTTTGGATGAATTTTCGAATACAGCGTTTGCTAAATCTCGGAATGAGTGAATAAATTCGGCAAGGTCTCTCTTTTTTTGACTGAACGATTGTTTCAGGAAACCTGTCTTCTATTTGAAGCAAATGAATGCTTGGAAAATATATTCGAATATTCGAATGAAAATTAGCTTTTTTCGACATACATATTTCCGAAAAGATCCTGAATACTTTCTGCACATTCCTTTTCAATATCCAAACATATGAATTTAGTGACACAAAAATGGCCGACTACTCAGAAAATCGGATATTCAAGCTCTCCGAACAAACCGAATACTCCAGAACCTGACTGATTCAAATTTCTGAACGAATCGAAGGCTTGAAAAAGCAAATATCAAAATTCCCGAGCGAAACCAACATTCGAAAAAATCAGAAATTGGAATTTCCGCTTGAATCGAATATTATGTAGAATACTCAACTTTTCTAACTATCTGAATTTGTATCACACAGGCGCCCTTGGTCTGGGTCAGAAGTGCGTCGGCACGCTACTTAAAGGCGCAGTCCAACCTCAGGGGTAGAATTTGATGTTGTAGTCCGCCCACCGTGTACAAGCGCAAGATCTGAATTCGATCAGATGAGTGAGAAAATTCAGGGATAAAGTCGGCCCCACTCCCCATACCCTAGAAGCATAATCAAGCGTTTTGCTCCGAATAGGGGACCAAAATCATTGCAAACTGAAAAACTGATTAATGTGGCGATGCTCATAGGCAAAGAAACTATAGCAGAGCTCTTGGTTCCCTTTTCGAGGCGGTGTGCGCCGTTATGTAGGCTTTTGAGTATTGTGGGCGGGGCCGACTTTTTCCCTGTAGTTTCTCCCTTATTTGATCGATATCTCGCGCTTGGCAAGGTTGCTATTCACGGTGGACTGATCATAGTACGAAATTTCACCCCCGATATTGGACGATGCCTTTAGAGATCTTTCATAGACCTGGTCATTTTGGCTCTGCCGGGGATTTTATATGTAGCTGCTTCCTGCGCGTGTCGCGCAGTAAAAAGTTTCATAGTCCACCGCTCATTCCGAGCGTCACGAGCATTCCGTGCTTGCGGTGAGGACTATGAAGGATACCTTACGCACAGAGATAGGATCAGCGGGCTTTCTCCCCTTAGTATCCTCCGTGAAAATTGAAGTTCTGATCATTCAAAGCGCGTGCGGAGCGCGTGATGCTGCTACCTCCGTCGACCTCTGCTCTTTCGCTATCTCTAACCTTCGCTCCGCACCTGCCCGCGCTGAAACCACTAGAATTTTATTGTTTTACAGTCTATGCATATCTTTTTTATCAAATATGGTATACCTTCAGAAGGCGCAACACTTCCTCTATCTAATAGCGTTACACGAAATTCCTACTTATGTATTTTACATCGAAGTGTCGGGGACGGTTCAAGGGACCGAAAATATTTGGATACACCTCGTTCTCCCCTTTAAATCTATCGACACTGTTCAAGATCCAAGAACATTTGGACTTCGTGAGGGCTGATTCTTGTACCAAATCGAGTTCGCGGATTTTTTTTTCTCAATTTAGCGAGTATCGCTTTTCTTGAAATGTTTAGAAGGTACGATTCCCGTTATATCTCGATCATCCCACGTCTTCAAGCCAATCAACTTCAAATTTGATAATAATGCAATAGTTATAACTAGAAAAGACACTGTGAATAATACCTACATCCGCGAATCTGAGGTTTTGTGAGGGAAAATTCTCAGATAATGAAGATTAGCCAGGAGCTTCCGTTTCGAAGAAGTACCGGTAACTGCGATTTTCGCCCATTGGAGAAATTTTATTAACCTCTTTTAGTACCATAATCCTGCCCTTACATAGTCAAAAGTTCTATATATAAATGTTTTGCCTTAATTCTCTTGGTTTTTGTATCGTTGCTGCATATTTCTTGCTTAGAGTTTCGAAAAACCCGTTAAAGTCGAATTGGTTCGAAAGAAAATCAATTACTATTTTTTTCTTATGCCGGCCACTGAAAGCTGCGAAATACTTCAAATATTGAGTCGGTAAGAGTTGCACCTCGATAATAATTACGGCAGAAAAAAAACCGAAATGCCCATGTTTGAGGGTAGTTGAGTATGGGGACGGCTACAATTACAGCTAGGTAAAGTAAAAATACAGCAATAGTTTCTGAATCCTGCGATGGTTCAGCTCGTTTAACAGCCCCGAATTTTGAAGGTGACCACACTCATTAAAAATCCGGCGATAGGATGTCTACAGCAAAATCCATAATTCCGGCGGTAGCAGGTCGACAGCTAAACCTTCCGAGGCTTCAGTTAAGTCATGCCGCCGTCTCGAAATCCGGCGTTAGGAGGTCTACACCTGGACCTTTCGGCGTGATACCAGGTTCTCTCGCGCTGAAATCACGCTTTTTTTCATGTCCTCAGCTGATGTGCTCTGTGATGACACCTCAGAAACCTGCTGTCGACATTTGAGTTTGTCTGAGTTCCTGCCAAGCAGCGTCGCGCCCCCTCCCCCCGTACTCAGTGATTGACAATATTTATGTGCTTTCAAAATAGCTTCCCTTATTAGCCTCACTCGTCATAAATAGCTCTTCTGATCATAGCTTTGATAAATCATGACTTCAAACCGTCATCACAATTAACTCCTATTCAATAAAATGAACCCAACATAATTTAGTGCCTTATAGTCGTAAGCACAATGAGCAAGATCTTACTGATTGCGGGGAGAAACTTACTTTACTGTTGCAGAGGTGATCAATATTGGGAGGTGGTGGTGTTACAGTAACGGTGGGTTTCATCCCGCAACGTACCCTTTGCAGTCTCGCAATTTTGATCCCTATAAAATTGAGGAAAAAGAGGATATATACGAGAAGATTGACGGGAACATCGAATCGACAGCGAATCGTATCAGTGCCTCTAACTTACGTATATTTTTCCTCTAAGGCTCCGTCCATAGCAGATGACCAGCGTCAAGGCGTCGGACGACTGGCTGGCTGCAGTGGTCGCTGGGGAGTCAGATCAATAACAAATGCTGAAGATGCAAACCCCCAGCGTCACATTACGGTCAACGGTAGGACGTCTGCTATGGACGGAGCCTAACGGAGACAATTTAACTGAATCAAAGGGGAATTGAGAAAATGAGAAAGTGCTCAAGAGAGGAGAGATAATGTCCGCAGGTAGTTAGGAGAATAGACGGATTGAATTTCAGTCCTCCCAATATCTGTCATCATAATAAAGGGGAAAGATGATCGACCGTTTGTCTAACCGTTGGGACAGATGTGCATTCGGTGTGCATTCCGCGTTTGTACACTCTTTTCGAGAAGAGACACGCTCTATGTAACTCTAGAAGGGTTTCAATAGGATTGTGTAAGACGCAATTGGAAATTGGAAGGGCCACCAGAAGGAATCCTCAGAATCGCTGTCTTCCGTTTCGATCGAGACCTGTTCGAAAGATTGCTTTCTCGTGCATTAGTTCTCGAAATTTCGACTACCAACTACAAGAGTAGACTCGTTAGTGATGGCATACCGCTCCGCGTGAGCGAAATGACTCGACGGCACACACTCAAACATAATGTTGAATATTTCATACATGTACATATGGTTTCCGTATTATATTTAGTCTGACGCATGGACTAGGCGGGTGGCTGTGCGGTGTTGGCGGCATCACCGGCCAACAAGGTTTCGATCGCGCGCCGCGATCTACCGTCGCAGCCCCGTCCATTTACAAGACGAAATTGATTTCGTGACCTTTACATAAACATAGTCGGCATGAATCCTTGTGATACTCTGCATTCCCTATTGAAGGTTGCGCTTGGCCAGGGTTTTTCGCTTACTGCGAGTGACTAAATATGTTTAGAAAAGCTAATTGGGAACCCCTTGCTTACGGTTCCTGGACGCGAAGCGACGCTTTCGTCGGGTCTAAGAATAAATCCTTACAGCTTGGTTACATACTATTGCGTCCCTATAACAAAAACACGTCTTGATTCTCAATCGATATGATCGAAAAAGTATTATGTGGAAGACTCCGTTGCAGCGAAACTAGCAATAAGGCAATTTGAAAGCGCGTAAACGATTGTCGGCGTTATTCAATCGACTCCGTAAGGTCGAATGGTATTCTGAAGCAGAGACATACAAAACAAATCGATCCGGACGGGAACAACTGAAATGATGGGCGATGACAACTGCACTCGTCTATGTCGATCGTTTCAATAAATTTTTTTCGACTGTCGCTGTTGACAAGCTATAGTGGTTGAATCTGACCAGAGGCGAGCTGCAATGACTTGCGATAAAAACTATACCCTCATGCCGATCTTACCAAGACGATAAAATATGTCCCAGTAATATGTCCAACATGCTGCACTCATAGTTATTCATATCTTTTATAGAATTCTCTGCCGGCCACTTGTTTGAAGTTTTAGTGGTTGCAACTTGTACCGAATATGCATCGACAGATCCAGAATTCTTGAGAAGATTATCGTACCAGGATTTAGGACGCCACAACAGTTTTGCACGATCTGTCATGCCGTTGATGTGATTCTCTCATAGATTGCACTGTTGATTCAAAGTCACGTCACAGAGCGAAAAAGGTTCTCTTTCTCTTGCAGCTACGAAGTTTTGGAGAAGGAAGCAAAGTAAATTGATGACACACACGGAAAGAAGGAAGGCGAAATATGCAAGAAAACCTTATATGGTTTGTAAGCTCTAGAATACTTCGTCTCATCCTAACTTATTCAGTGTTGCGTAGAACAAGCTCGCCCAAGCCAAACAGTAATAAAATTCCAAGTGATCACAAGGTGTAGGCAAAACCAAACCTCTCCAGCCGCTTCGCGGCTGGAGCGATGAAGGGCATCATTCACGATGGAAATCGTTTCCGAGTTTTTCATATACAATGGGAGCTCTAGTACTATATAATAGCTATGTTTAAAAAAACCGCGAAAAAAAACACAGAAAACTTCTTTTTTCAAACCGAAATTCTCTCGTTCGACTTTTTAGAAAGGAAGAGTCGATTGCTACGAATTGCTGTGTTGACCCATGATCTCTCACTCGAACGGAGTTCGTCTTTCTTTCAGATGATCTATGGGGAAGGAAAGGTTCACTGATGTATGTAGACAAGTCATTCATCACGTAATCGTATAATTAAAGATTATAATAATAAAGAAAAGATCATAAAGGAGGGATCAATGGATATAGTCACGGATGAAAGACCCGTTGAAAATATAATTGAGCCACACTAACAATTGACGACCCTCCGGGGGAGGAGAGGTCTTGAAAAAAGTTCATCTGAGAGTTGTGGGGGATGGATAGAGTAACAATAATCTATGTTCGATTTTTCCTAAGGGCCTTCCGATATTCCAGAAAAAAAAAGAAAATTTCTTTGAAACTACCTGTAACCCCCGTACTCGGAGCAACTGGAGTGAGTTCATATGCTTGGCACACATTTAGTTACAATAAAATTGCCCTATGCAAGGTTTGACGGTTTGATTCTGGCCCATTCGTGAAATATAAGCCGTTTCCGAGCTCAGTGTGCATTTCATTCCTCCTATCACTTGATTAAATTTGCCATAACCACTGTGCAGTGATGGTCGAGAGGATAACGATTGGGAAGGCTAAACTACGAAGGGATGCTGGGTTGCGGGATTGATTCCCGCAGCGAATCTTCTGGAAAATTGTTTTGCATTTATTCGATTGTTTATACACGTGGTTTCTTGTTTTCCAATCTTGCTGAATTTGCAATTTATATCGCGTGAATCCATGTAGTATACGAGCATTTCCTCACCTGATTCAAAAATTATTCTTCTCACCTTCTTGTGCTAGCATTTCGGTTTCATTGAGAAATACTGCAATGTTAACATCTTGTAACTTTGTTTAACTTTTCTCGAGCCAAAAAAAAACACCTTTCCTGAACACATAGAAGCCGTTTGCGAATAATCGTAGAAAAACCGTTACCATTGCAAGAAGCAAAGCGATGAACCCTTTGGTAAAAATTATCATCATGGGCGCAGTTTTCATTTTCAGAAGGCGACAATCGGTTGCCCAATACACCTGCTGACCCTTCATCGAAAACTACTAAACTTGGCCCGATCACGCAGAATTTTTTTCGATTATTTGGAGTTCGAGAGTGAGTTAGCAAGTATACGGCGACAAAAAAAAGTCGAAATTTTTTTTCTCTCCATAATGATCCAAATAAAGCATATTGAGGTAGATGGGTGCTAGATATTGTAGCCAGCCAGTTTTCTCTTCTGAAAAACCGAAAACGCAGCCATGGTGGACGTTTGAAGAGAATGAGCCCGCTAATTTTTCATGTTTTTCCAATTTTTCGCTCTACCGGATGGCCCTTAGGAAAAACCAAACATAGATTATTGTTACTCTATCCATCCCCCACAACTCTCAGAGGAACTTTTTTCAGGACGTCTCCTCCCCCGGGCGGGGTCGTCCCTTGTAAGGTCTTTATTTTTGATAGGTCGACGAAACGCTGCTGCTGGGCTCGACAAATCTCCTGCGAAAGAAAGATTATAATAATATAGAAAAGATCATAAAGGAGGAGCAACAATTGGGGTCATGAAGAGGAGCAGCAATTGGGGGAAGAAAAGCGGCAGTTGGGGCCACAGTTAGGAGCAGCTGTTGGGGAGACGAATGGAGCAGTTGGGGCGATTGTAGCAGCACGTAAGGCGACTATAGAGAGCAGCGGTTGGGGCAGTGAGCGGAGCAAGAGGGCACAACGTGCTGTCCTGTTCAGCAGTTGTGGGAACGAAAGGGGCTTACACCTTAACGAGTAACTGCGTTAGTAATTCCCTTGAGCTGCCTTACTAGTATCTGAGCCAGTGCACAACGCAGCTCCTAAGAATTCGTTTCATGCTAAGTCTGGACAAAGTTCTGTGAAGAACACGGTCACTTCTGAAATAAAGATAGAGCACACAAAACTATTTTGTAGAGAAAACAAGCACAGAAAAGCAAATGGTGACGGAGGCATAATAATCCGACGAGGGCAGACGTCATATATTGAATAGCCATTTCGAGCAGGACCTCTCAGATAGAGACATCACACTTCCCGCGGTACCACTAGCCGACGTTCCGTAACCCCTCCCGCGGAAGGCCAATAGATCGGTCGCGGGAAATCGGCAGCGCGTTTCGTTTACTGCCCGTACACGTTGAACAAGCACTCTGCGGCCCATCTGTAATCGCGTTATTTGATGACTGGCAGAAGACAATCCAAAAGCTGTCTGAGGCACACTTTAAAATCACCCTTTAGATAAAGATCTGTTGGAACAAAATTTCAAAAATCCCCTTCTGTGCTCTTCATCTTCAACTGCCTCTGACAAGTAAGTAGTAAGCTTACACACGGTTGCTTACTACACTCACTAGCGCTAGCAGCCTTTTCATCCGCAGATGCCATCAACTGACAATTGCTCACCTGCTCAGAGCCAGCGTCGCATACAGCGCGGGTTTCGGAAAGAGTCTCAACATGGCGTTCTCTGCTCAGCAATTGCTCATTGGCTCCACTCTAGTATGTGGTGCAGTGATGATTCCAATGTGGGAGTCGATGAGTGAGTGTTCGATGACCCCCAGGAATAGCCGACTGCCCGCCGACACTCCGCGGGAAGACTGGGAAACCTTTCTCTCCGCGGGAAGTGGGGCGCTGTGCCACGCCCACAAAATTGGGGCCGCGCGAAGTCGACTACTCAGAAAAATCACAACAAGTTACTTGTAATATAAATGTGACTTGCTTGAATGTCTCAAGTAACTTACATTTATATTACATGTAACATACATTTATATTACATGTAACATACCTTTATATTACATGTAAGTTACACTTATGTTACATGTAACTTACATTTGAATTTTCACTATGGGTGGCCACCACGAGACGCAGACGACACGCGACACAGAGGGCGTGTTCCAGGCCACACACTCCGCCAAAAGAAAGCTGTGCAGGGCCTTCCCTGCTGGTATGGGGTCAAGTGCCTCAAACTTGGGTAATTGAACCAACAGCAACGCCAGTTGTATGGCTGACCCCGCGAGTGCGTCGTACATCAGCCTTGGAAACATCTTCTTGGTCGATTTAAGTTACTTGCGACTTATAATGTGCCATTTAAGTTACATGTAACTTATCTGAGGCGCACTGCACGCAGTACCCTCTCAGAAACTGAAACTAATTTACTTGTAACATATCTAAGCTGATTTAAGTTACTTGCGACTCATCTCAAGTCATTTAAGTTACATGTAGCATATCGGAGGCGCAGCGCACGCAGTATCCCACCGATATGTTACATGTAACTTAAATGACCTGAGATAAGTCGCAAGTAACTTACATCGGCTCTGATATGTTACAAGTAACTTGTTTTCGGCCTTTTATGTTACAAGTAACTTGTTTTCATTTTTCTGAGTAGCCCGACTTGGCCGGCGAGAAGTGGGCTATTTTTATCTGAGCTCTTATACCGCAAACAATCGATGTCAGTCACAGACCCAACAGCGAAAAAATTCAGTCGACTAAGGGTTGCTGACTTTGCACCGAATGAAACTTTTTGGTTCTTTTTTCAATTTGGTTGTAATACTCTGCACAAAAAAAATCCGACATTCGACTTGAAAAATTCGACAATTATATTTCATCGCGAACACTGCCTCCGGAGTACTTTCTCTTTCAGTGTTTGCCAGTTGCGGACGTCAATCACAAATTATGACTGCTGAGAACAATGTTCAAACAGGAAAGACTGTTCGCCCCTGTCCAACTTCTTAATCCGGATCCCTTTAACAATTTCCAGGACTTTGAAAACAACTATTGTCTTAGCGCATCCAGCTGCGAGCCGAGAAACACCTCGAAGTGATGCAAGTTAAGGAAATTTGCTACTGATCCGCTCACTTTCTGGAAAATTTCTTTGTTGAACAACAATCTTACAGGCTAGAAAGGAAAAATTTTGGGTCGCAGAAAAAAAAGAAACTCATCAAAAGGCCAAAGATTTGAAAATGTCGAGCCCGTTGGCTACTCCTACACCAAATATTGCAGAGCTCTACGGAACCCTTTCAGCTTCACCCTACTTCTAGAATCTATTGCAAGAAGAACTCGTAGGTTGATTCAATGTCATTCCAGAAATCGTAGAAATGGAAGACACCAACGAATACAAAAAGTCACTATGTTATCAAATTTATCTAATTAGGCAACAAAGATTTAGCGATCGATTTCTATTGGGAGCGACATGACATTTCCATAGAAAAGCTGAAGGAAAAGTAGGCTGCATTATCATATTATCCGAACAACAAAATGGATGAGCCGCAAACAATAATGGTATGCACGCGATGGACGACGCGTCACGAACACGCGGCATTCATATCCTGCCCGACGGACCAACAGCACTGTCATCAGTGCTGTTAAAGGGATGCGGAAGCAACAGAAGTGCTCTGCAGTAGCTATGAGGGACATCCCCATCATATCACGAAAAATTAAGCAATAGAAAAATAATAAATCAAAAAAATATCATCGTCTCACTTCTATCGATTAGTCGTGAGCTTGGTATAGCTTTGGCTACAATATATTTGGTGAAAATACGCAACCGCACCACAGCCTTTCTCAGTTGGGGTAGACTATGAGACTTGTGGAGGAGAGGATCCACCATATATGTACATAGGAGATTTTGATGAATTGTAGGCTGAACCCTGATTGGTTACTCTCCGAGTTTATGGAGTCGAGGGCCTCTGAAATGGAGAGTTGTTAGCTCTATTTGTTCCTCTGCAATGTATAATGTACCTAGATGTTCATTTTCGTGGGGCATGAGCGGAGATGTTTAACGACCCACATCTGTTAGAAATGCGAAAAATTCAAGTTTTACCGATTTGTCGTCTAGCACGCAGCACCTCATCTGGTAGACCGCACGATGTATTCATAGTCTGCATTGGTTCCGGAATTAGATTCGTGTGTTGCAACTTTACTATAAGATTTTGCGGTTCTTCAATCTCGCAACTGCTGCTCTGCCCTGTGTAAAGCAAATCTTGCTTAGATGAGTCCGGGCGATGCGGTCGCTCACGGCAAAACATAACAAAGATAAAAAAACGTTGACAGGATAAGCCCGTTATGTCGAATTTCGACCGGCTCAGAATGGTGTAGAGGCTAAGTAAACGATTTGGCTGTATCCTGTGGAATTTCAGTGGAAATGATACTTTGATGTGAACATGTCGTGTTTTACAAGCAGTTCTGTGTGGAGGGCGATATATATGGTTTCCGTATTATATTTAGTCTGACGAATGGACCAGGCGGCTGGCCGTACGGTGTTGGCGGTAGGCCAACGGGGTTTCGATCGGCGATCTAAGGTCGCAGCCCAGTCCATTCGCCAGCTTTAATTTGTTACGTGAGCTTCACATATCTGCTTTGGAAAGAGCAAAGCTGTGTGTAGGGCGAATTAAGCTTGTTTTGGCACAGCGGGGCGAGCAATGCTAAACGGGCGGGTTGCATGTTCCGCTTATATGGGGCACCCCAAGCTGGGTTTTACACAGATACCTTAAAATGCGTCTTACAAAAGAGAGATAGAGTTTCTGTCAGAGGATCCACGGAAAATAGGTCGCGTATGAGCCGAGCATGCACCCAACAAACTCTTTTTAGGAAGAGCTTTCTACTCGTCCGTGCTTTGCCCTCATCCAGGTCTGCTGAGACCAGTGGTGTTCTTCTGGATCGTGTGTGAACTTCACGTTTCCGAAAAAAAAAACGCCTGCTGTCTTGGGGCTTTGGAGCCGGATGTTGGACAAGCTCCCCGCAACGTGAAGCAACTCGTTAAAGGCAGTGGTCGCGCTCAAATATGCTCGTCTTCTTTCCCTCTCTGAACCCTTATCTGGGTATAGAGTAGTAGAACCTATAAGAAAAAAGCGCGAAAAAAACGCTGTTCTAGGCCAAATTTGAAGCCTGAACTTTCTTGTCTTTTGATGGTGGACGAGTCGATCCCACATCATCGGCATCGATGATCTCTAGTATCAAAAACATCAGCTGCCTCGAAACTGAATTTCAATCAATAAACCTTCGGATTTATGTGCACATCTGGTCAAAAACATTGATTGAAGTGCTTGCTTTCATTGTTCAACTGTTTTATTAGGTAAACTTACATTTATTTCTTCCTCTGAGTGTCGATGATTTTCGACTGCTCGGCATAAGACAGACTATTATCTTTCTGTGCACGTGTGCACGAACTAAAGTTTAGGGTCTTAATAACTCTAATTCTAGCCCGTTTTTCACCGCGCTACCTTCATAGTTTTTGAGCTGTTTTTGATCTGAGCTGATTTTTGTAGCTTTTTCGATAACGTCTTTCATCGTGACCACTGCCTTTAAAGGCACAGTCAAAGCTCAGAGGTAATTTTTGATATTATACTCCGCCCGCTGTGTAGAGCAACCCTGCCAAGCGCAAAATCTCAATTCGCTTAATTAAGCAAGAAAAAGCGAGGAAAAAGTTGACCACGCCCCCATGAAAGAAAAATTAGTGACGCCCACTGGCAAGCTTCCGACCCAAATAGGGAAGAGAAGCGTGATTGATTTCATTCAAAATCTATGTTATTCCATTAGTTTCCGGCCTGGCTTTGTATTGTGACCTGCTTCAAAACGATGGCTGCGAATAGCGAGGAAAAATAGGCTCGGGACAACTCGTCCGCAAACTTCTCGCCGTTCAAATTTGCAATCTTTGAGGGGCCATAACTCCGTTCGTAATGAGTTCTTAGCGACTCTGGAGACACCATTGTGATCAGCGTAGAATTTTCTTCAAGACAAGCAGGAAAACAAAATATCGATTTTGAGGTTGGACTGTGCCTATAGAGAAGAGCCCAGGGAATGCGTCGAGAAACACCGGAATTTCTAGATGTTGGTGTTAAACAAAGAGTGACTTCAGAAAAAACATAACTCATCGACCGGATGCAGTAGCGGCTTTTTGTCATTTATTTATAGGATAACTATCAAATTATTAGATTGATGCAAAAGTTTCCGGACTTTTCACGACTTTGAATAAAAAACATTTATTTCTGAAACAAACAAGGCTCACCCAACAAAATAACTTTCATCACATTCACGGATCCTTCGCCACTGATTGGGCAGATCATGAATTCTCGACGCGTCGAACTCTGGCTGTTTCGAGGCGGAGTATTCTTTCAAGGCCATTTTGACTTTGTCATCATAAGTGATCTGTTTTCCATTCACGCGGAACAGCTGGTACTCGGAAGGGGCACGATGTGGGCTATATGGAGGGTGAGGAAGAACTTCTCAGCACAGGTCCAGCAGTTTCTGTCGGGTTATCCGAGATACTTTTGGCCGAGCATTGTCGCGAAGAAGGCGAACAGTGGACCTGTGGCTGTACTCATGAAACTACGGGAGCCCCCCGGGAAGGTTTTGAGAACCAGCCGATGTAAGCAACGAGCGGACTTTGGACCCTCCCGGGATGCTCTCGTTGTTACATGAATACGGCCATTGGACCGGGGCTCGGAAATTCTTCCTCGCCCCCTATATAGCCCAGATCTTGCCCCTTCCGAGTACCATCTGCTCCGCCCGATGCAGCACTTCCTCGATGGAAAACAGTTCAGACGCGATGACGAAGTCAAAATGGCCTTAGAAGAATACTCCGACTCGAAACAGCCATAGTTCTGCGCGTTGGGAATTCATGATCTGCCCAAACGGTGGCGAAGGATCCTTGAATGTGATGAAAATTATTTTGTTGGGTGAGCCTAGTTTGTTTTTGAAATAAATGAAATTTTTATTCAAAGTCGTGAAAAGTCCGCAAACTTTTGCATCAACCTAACAATTGTTGTCACTAGCAATACAGTGCGTTTCAAAACTATAAAGACACCCTATTTTCTCGAAATTCTCAAACTCACAATTCGTATGGAGAAGAAACTAATGCAGTATACTGAGCACCCTCAGTATACGTACTCTGCCATAATCATGACTTTACTTGTATTTTCTATTATATATTTTTTTGAGGCCTTCACTGAAGCATGTATTATTCCTATTCACTACAGTTCAACTTGAATTAATGCTCTCTACCAAAGATCACGATCAAGACGACGTGTTGCAAGAACCTAGACACTCCATTAGAGAAACCGCTGCATATTTGAGGTATTTCATCAATAGCATCGGCAAACTTGTGTATTCTCAGGCTGTTCGTAGAACCAAGAGAACTAGAGAAATACCGAGAATGTTGAAATCATGACGAAATTGGCGGATATGTTGGCAGTATAGTGGTACAATTTCGAAAAAAATGTAGAACGAACGGAAATTGAAAACTTTTCCTTCGAAAAAATCCCGAACGAACGAAAAATGAAAAAAAAATCGTTTTTTTTTAATTTTTCGTTCGTTCGAAAATTCGTCAAACGAAATTTTTTCAGATTCCGTTCGTTTGGATTTTCGTCGAACGAAATTTGTCGAAATATCGTTCGTTCGAAATTTTTTCGAACGAATTTTTTTCAAACGTCGTTCGTTCGAAATTCGATTTTTCGGACTTTTTTCGAAATTCGTTCGTTCGGAATTCTTCGGAACAAATTTCGAAAAAAGTTCGAAGTTTCCGACAAATTTCGAAAAAAGTTCGAAACTTTCAACGAGTTTCGAAAAAAATACGAAATTTCGAAAACAATCGAAATTTCGCTTAGTTTCGAACTTCGTTCGTTCGACCCCCGAAATTTCGAAATTTTCGTTCGTGTACAACTATAGTTGGCAGCTGTCGAGTAGCACTGCCACCTTCGCGCAGGTCCGAGCCAATCTCCAGCCTGATTTTTCCAGGGCGATTGTCTGAAGGTGAATCAAACCAATCGGAAACATTTTCAGAGATGCTAGAAGAAGGTCTACACTGCCGGAACGACATGGCAATGCGGCTCAGTTTTACACCACTAAGAGGGATCTTGGCAGTCAAATTTGTGAAGACGTCATCCTTGAATTTGTCCTCATCCTGTCCATTACCAGCCCCATGGGTTCTACTCTGACTGAATTAGTGATAATGTAGACGACTCCATTGACTTTCCCCGCTTCCAACGTCATTTGAAGAAGATGCTGTTCTTGTCCCTTGGCATCGAATTTTTGTTACTTGCTCAATGACGCTTGGTAGGCCCGATTGGTTCTAGGATATGGTCTTCAAAACCTCTACGTTAAGCTGATTGGTTGCATACAATATTCGAATATTTGAAAAGAATATGCCGACTCAACTTCGCGGTGACATCAAATCGGGAGTGAATGATATTCTTGTTGCCTATGAGAGCCTCTCTCGTTTCGCTTAGGGGGGAACCTTACTTGGAGCGATGTTATCGCAGTCAGAAGGGTGATGTAGCACTGGTCGCCGCGCGCGACAAAGGAATCGAGAAGTCGCGGTTAGGTCAGCCGTCGCACGCGGCGTTTGCGTGGCAGCTGCTCCGCGCGACGACATCGCGCTCACATCGCGTCTAAACCATAGTTTTTTGCGCGATGCCTGCTGTTTAGCGCTCGTTCGCGATTCCATCACATCGCAGCGCCCTGCACTGCGATGTGGGGACATCGCGGGAGCTTTTTCTTGACATTTCGTGGTTTCCTCCTCTTGTTTCAATCTTTCCCTCTTCTTTCTTTTATTCCCTTTTCGTTCTGTGTCTCCTTGAGCTCGGTTAAACCATTCACGACCGCACGCGTCGCCTACCACTTCGAACCGCACGCTCTTAAAAATCGAAATCTCTGTCAGAAGGTCGAATTTCGAAGCTTTCTGGTGTGCAATGTATTACCCTTTCCTAAACTCGACTGCGGAAGTCGTGGTCCGTCGGCAGCTCCGCTATAGCACTACGCTCAAATTTTTTGCGAAAATAGCTGAGGCTCAATCGGAAAAACTGTTGCGAAAACATTTTTCGAGCACATTATTAAGTATTTTTCCTTTCACTGCCGTTTCTCAGCTCACTCAGGGGGAAACTTCAATTCAAATCACGTTCTGTTTATCTGGAAACGTGCCACGACCATGACTAAACCTACCATGACTCTGAAACATCGTGTTTTTTCAATTTAAACGTTTTTATTTACATATTATTCAACAGAAGACTTAAACGTCTAATTCATTTTTCCCTTTTATGCGCAGAAACTTTGCGAAACCGAAACGACAGCGAAAATAAGCTTGAAAACTTTCAAAACCCTGACCTTTCATATTTGTGCATGTTTGTATGAGGACCCGAAATGGTTTCTCTTTAGCGCGATGCGATGTGTTGGCGCGATGTACATCGCAGAGCAAATCACATCGCGCACGATTTTCGTGGCGCGATGTAAGTAAGGTTCCCCCCTTATTTGCAAAGTCATATTATCTAGTTTCTCTCCTAGCTGTCACATAACCTGGACACGAGTTCCATAGAACTTATCTGATTCAGAGAGATTGATCCAGGTTAGAAGCATCAACTCAGACAAATAGTCGCCCGGAGCGGGATCGGAGAGCGACTCGAACGACGCTGTCTCTCCGCTTGGAGCGATCTGCTCGATCGACAGAAGCCGCTCTCCGGGCGACAGCAGTCCCGTTCGGATCGATCTTCGGTCCCAACTGGCACTGCGGTCCCTGTCCGGGCGATTCTCGAAATTTTCTTAACTTCTATTTTTCTTTCATTTCCACCTCTTCTGGAGAGGATTAGGCCTCTTAAAGGCAGCATACACGCTCGTAAACGTGGTTGGGATAACAATGTGAATCAAACCGTATGGCTTACAACATAATGCCTACGCATTTTGAAGTGTCAAAAATGACCCACAATGCCGCTACATAAGTTAGAAGTTGGCCCCGCCCTGTACTTTCACGCCCCCTGCATTTGCGCTTTTGCTCCAAAGCAGGTTTGCTCGGTCATCTTCGCCGTCAGTGACGTGTGTGGTTCACTTATTAGGCAACCTGCCGACAGTACCGACGGTGAATATGACCCAGCAACCTTGCGTTGCAGGAAAAGGGCAAAAACAGGGGGCGTGAAAATACAGGGCGGGGCAAACTTCTAACTCATGTAGCGGCATTGTGGGTCGTTTTTGACACTTCAAAATGCGTAGGCGTTGTAATCTGGGCCATACCATTCTATTTCCTTAGTTATCTCAATCAAGTTTACGAGCGTGTATGCTGCCTTTAAGAGGATAAGGTACTTGTTACAGCCTGTGAGCCAGGAGGTTAATTCTGCCACAGGCCGCAACAAGGATACCATCTCAGCATGGTCCGCAATGAGGAAACTATCCCCACCGCGGGCCATGGGGAACCCCTCGGCCGCCAAAAATTGTCTTCCTTAGAGTGACCCGAGGTCACCTCTCAAGAGTGGCCTCGAAAGGCCAATTACCCGTTTACACAAGACGAGCCGCCTTTTATGACCGTTTAAGTGGTTGTTCTTTGAGTGATAACGTGGCCCGCACGTTATCACTCAAAGAACAATATATCCCGCGTCTCTCCATCTCTGGCGATGGCACAGTTGTCGCCCTGAGAGCGACCGGAGAGCGGACGACGCTGATATTCCTACCGGACATGGACCGCGGTGCCAATTCGCCCCTCGGCCGCTGTCCGGGACGTCATTATTGAGAGGAGCGGGTCCCGCTCCGAGAGATGGTTTGTCGGAGAAAGAACCTTTGATGACCTTACAAGGCAAATCTTGATTTATGAACGAGAGGATGGCCAAGGCTGACATGGAAGTTCTGTAATTTCATGTGAAACCCTAATTTTGGAGCTGATTTTTGCCGTGGAGGTCCCACTACACTTTGATTTGCAGCGAAGGATAACTGACTCGCAGTATTGCCTTTATAGTTTTGAAACAGTGTAAAAAGAGAAAAATTTCGTAAAAATCGCAAAAAATAAATCCTGCAGAGGAACCCGTTGTGGACTAGTGTATAAAGAAGAAAACAAGTCGCCAAATGAAGAAATGGTGGCAGCAGCCTTATATCCGTTTAGTTATCCTGAGAAAGTAGGATGCCTTTATAGGTATAAAACGCACTGTAGAAGGCAGCATGTTTGGTACTGTTGAAGGCAGTGTTCACGATAAAATTCCCTTCTCTGTTTTTTCACCTATCTTGCAAACGGTCCCATTATGATTCCAATGATGTCTCTGGAATCGTACAAGACCTTCTGGGAGCGGAGTTATGGTCCCTCAAAAATGGAGCTAAGGAAGCATGGTGGACGAGTTGTACGAGGCTTGTAACTTCCGTTTTTGCAGCCAAAGTATGCGAGCTGGCCTGAGTAAAGAGAGAAGTTGATAATGAAGAGAAGAACGGGGTTTTTGATAAGAAACCATCGTTCATCTCACGATCTCGAGTGTTCCATTGTTCACGTCGAGGGGCGGAAAGGGGCCGGACATGCCCATAGCAGCGGAGCTTGCCCACTTTTCTAAGCCGTTTTGCGGCTCCTGGGTAGCTTTTCGTCCCGTTTCTTCGACGCTGTTCTGCTTCTGAGAGCCACGAGAAGCGTTTGTCAATGAAAATTCCAGGATGAAGTTTATAAAAGAACAGTGCCTTTAAAGGCAGCAGACACGCTCGCAAACATGGTCGAGATATCATCGTAAAGAGGCCTGCACTGGCCCTAACATGTCGCGAACGACGTTTGAAGCGCTGAAAATCATTCAGGATGACAATATTTTAGCAATCATGTCTCTCACGCCCGTATTTTCACACCCCTTCCTGTAACATAATGAAAAGTTAAACTTGAGGAAACATGTGATAATTGAGAGTGATAGCTCTATCAAAAGGGAGTGCAAGAGAGGAACAGCTCGATTTACCTGGATATTACATGTTTGCGCACCGATGAAATCCTCCATTTTCAGAAGTCAGCCGGAGCAAAGCCGGCATTCTCGAAAGTGGACGAGAGTTAATCGGTATGCAGACGTGTTATACTCAAGTAAATTGAGCTGTTTCTCTCGTGCACTCCCTTTTGATAGTGCTATCATTCTCAATTATCACATGTTTTCACAAGATTAACTTTTCATTCTGTTACTCAAAGGGGTATGAAAATACGGGCGTGCAAAACATGATTGCTCAAATATTGTCATCCTGGATCGTTTTCAGCGCTTCAGACGTCGTTCACGACATGGTAGGGACCGTGCAGGCCTATCCATGCTAATATTTCGACATGTTTGCGAGCGTGTATGCTGCCTTTAAGAAGCAAGATGATGTGGAACACTAAGCAAAGCAAGTTTCAACGTTTTTTTTTCAGAACGTCCTTACTATTTTCACTTTCGATATTACGCATATCGGTCGTTATTGCTATGGGCATACGGTCGTCTCGGCATGCGTGCAAGTCACGAGCAGCCTGCGTGTGTTCGTAATGCTATAATGACGGCCTCTCATTGCCGATCGGACTGTACGTGGAATTCCACATTTTTTTCGAACGCAACATCTCAAAGTATTTGGCTCTCAAAGTATGAAGTTCAGGACACAAGTGAGCACGCCATAAATAGACAAGAAACTTACAGCGAGTGGAGCAGTTTTTCCAGATGCGCATTATAGATGATCTGTAAATTGATAAAGAGGTAGAGAAATGTTTGTGCGAGGAGAAAATATTTCTGAAAAATCCCGTTAGAGAAAATAGTGATCAAAATACAATAATTAGCTCCTGACAGTGTTTTTAGTAACATTACAAGAAGAGCCGGGTAGCACCAAATAGCGAGTGAGAGAGCAAAGTTGGAGAAATGTCGGAGCTCAAAGCCCTTCCTCGGAGTTATTCTCAGCAGCCTTGTTTTTCTGTGCTTTCCAAATAATGTCAGCGTCTCTGGAATCAATTCGTAGGTCCGTAAAACGACTACCGAGAACTTCCTCAACTATCCGTAAACGTCGTCCTGAAATTGGAGATTCAGGTCAGACTTCTTAGAAATGTTCATCGGCTGGACCTCTGTAATTTTCAGCACCATCCTTGCCCTGCTCAATTCACCAAGCCTCACTGCATTGCTGTGCATTGTCGCCGTCATGGCGTAGAGGGGCTAGGTCGTGTGATGACTGAAAAATTGTAAGTAGTGATAGAAAATTCGAATAACGTGAACTCACTGCAAAACCTCCTCGCAGCAACAAACTTTATTCAGTGCGTTCTTCGCCTCGCATATCGAGGTTGCTCCATATGGGCTTGCCTTGTCTACGTCATCTTGGCAAGTGCTTCACAAGGCGACCGCGCGGAAGGCATCGTACTTGTTACTTTTTATCGCAATGCATCGCCGCTGTATAGCTTGGAGTGGTGCACGCACGCATTTTTGGAACTTTAGTTCGTCCTAAATGTTGATCTATAGCACGTGCTCGTCTATTCAAAACGTAGTTCGAACTCTCGGCCATTTATGGATGTCGGCAACATGTTGAATGTTGAATGTTGAAGACAGTATGGATGGAGAACAAAACCTCTGAACAATTTTCGACTGCGCGTAACAAGTGCGTTCTTATATGATCCATCAACATAGATACTCAGAAAACCACCGCATTCAATGCGTGTGGAATATGCATTCAACTCTAGTGACCACACCCATCGAAAGGCTTTTTAGCAGGCGCACGTGCTCCAGACAGCAGCACGTGCTGCGAAATTTCACCGCAGGAGCACGTGCTGCAAAAGTTTATAGCAGGAACACGTGCTGCAGGATAGCCCAGCGTTATCGTAGCAGCACACCGTCACGCGACGCTACCGGAACACCCACATGCGACGCGGCCAACTCGCTGAGCACCACCTGGGGCTGCCAGCGGTTGGACGAGGTCTCCAGCGGCTGGGTGTGCCAAGTACCGCAAACTTGGGTAATTAAACCTGCGACGCTATCGGCATCTCAGTACTGCCTCAAGAATGCGTCGTGTGCTTTCCTTTTTCGGAAAATCGCGTTTGATTTGGTGGGGCACGTGCTGTAATTTGACACACAATAGGAGCACGTGCTCTCCTAGCAGAACGTCCTCTTACTGTGCTCGAAACCGCATCGTCTTCGAGTTGAATGCATATTAAACACGCATTGAATGCGGCGATTGTGTGAGTATGTCGAAGCAGTCCTTGCGCTTTCCTCCATAAAACGTTCCAATCATAGTACATACATTCACGCATAGTTACGTGTTCAACGTCGATAACTTTTGTAGCTTATTACCTAGCCATTACATGAGGCGGCATCCGTCAGAGTAATGAGGAATGACACTCCCGAATCCAACCTATCGCTTGACTTGAGCCAGGAGAGAACTGATGGCTCTACTCTCATCCGAGGGGAGAGAAACCACAGGCAACCCCAGCTGCGAGATCCATCTCAGTAATAGCCGAAAGCTTTCTGCCTCCATTTGGCTGATAACACCACCCAAAGTGTATTTGATCGCTTTTGGAGTTACGCAGCTGTCCTGTATGCAGGACCACTTTAGTCCGCATATTCGCTAAGACCACCTATCCAATCAGAGCTGTGTACGCTCGGCAATCAAAGGCCCCGCCCGTAACAACATGAATACCAGTCTAAAGCACTAAAGGACGTCAAAATAAAGTAGGACCTCTCGTCCTTGTATCATAGATTTTACCCCATAGCGTTTCTTGATTAGCTCTGAAAAAAACTTTGAACAGAGTTGTAGACTTACTGGATTGCAAGTTTCGTCCAGCCAAACTCCCGAAAAATTATTTTGAAAATATGACTGAGTTTAGCTGCTTCGCTCGTCGCTGTATTTCCCTAAATCTTTTCGAAATTTTCGCCGACGGGAGTTCATACCGAAAGCTGCAATGCATAAGAAATCTGAGTCTTCAATGCGGTTACCAATGTAGCGACGTTTCCAAGAAAGTTCATTCGCTGGAGTGATCTACTCTATGTGGGTGATTTTCCCAGCGCTTGGACGCTAAGCAACGGCAAAGGCCGCACCCAAATTTAACCATCCTGTTTCAATAGCCCTCACAAGGGACGACCCCCCGGGGGAGGAGACGTCATGAAAAAAGTTCTCCTGAATGTTGTGGAGGATGGATAGAGTAACAGTTCTGCATTTTCGGTTTTACCTGAGGACCAATCGGTAGATCAAAAAATGCCAAAAACAAGTAGAATTAATGGAAATGAACACTATGGAGGTATTTTTTGAGTTTTCGGACGCGAAAATCGGCTGAAACTCATAACCAACGACTGTCTAGACAAAAATATTTTCCGACCTTTTTTCACCCTGACATGTCTAGAAAACCGCAAAAAAATTTCTGGATAAAATCATTTTTAGTGTTGCTCGATGGAGGGTGTACAGATATGCAAGCCAACCGACTACCATTTCTCAAAAATGAAAGTCACAGCCATGATAGCCATTTGGAAAAATGGGACTATCTACTTCGTATCTTACCGATTTTTGCTTTAGTCTTGCTGGTATGCGTGCAATCGACTTTCAAACCTTCGCAAAGCTTCATTAGACAAGTTATATACAGACAGGGACGGTACTGACAACACAATATTTCAACAAGAAGCCAAGGAACTAGCAAGTGTGGCTGCGGTCTATGAAACAACCGAAACAAAGCCGTTTGTCGCACCAGCAGCAGCGCACAAAAGCTAATGATGTACAATCGCCTATCTCCTGGCAAGGGACGTTTCCACTGGATCTTCACAGTCAACCGTTCCGAGGAGAGCTTCCTGAAGGATTCCCCGAAATGCATCTGCAATCTCCTTTTTCCGACGAGTAGGAGCGGAATGATCGGGAGGGAAATGAGTGAGAAGACGGGCAATAACCCGAGAAGGTGAGAACATTTTCCCCCGGAGGAAGCAATAATTTTTCGTGACGCTGTAGAGATCCACGTGGTGAATTTTAGCTCACAATCAGATCCATGGCTCTCGGTTCGATAATTATGATCTCACGCACGATTGTGGGTATATTCATTCACGGAGCCTCAACCCTTCCGTAACGGAGCCCAAATATTTTCTTTCGCAACATCTCATAATCACTTCTCAAAATGACTAGGTACTAACGTTTGGAAAACGTTAAAAAATCACAAACAAACAGAATAAATTCAAAAAATCAGATCGGAGAACAATGATAGAGAATCAAATTACTAGAGGCCACTCACATTGTGTTGAAATTGCTCGATGAGATTCGAACTCTCATTCCAAGTGCTGCATATGATTCCGCGTCGCTATCCATTCGGACATCAGTGCATGCAGCCTATGGCCGATGATTTCAAACTAGTGATCGGAGACCTGCGACAAGCGGCGAGCTCACAGAATGGTCGTAGCTCACGAATGAGCCGGATTCATGTCGCCAAAGTTTTCACAGAGCATTCCTCTTGTTAGTTAAAAAAATTTCAGCAGTCAAGTATATTTCGTGTGGCTTGATTAGAATGTTACAGCCAGTTCCACCTTGTTTTTGGCACTTTTTGATCTACCGAATGGCCCTTAGGTAAAACCTAAAATGCAGAACTGTTACCCTATCCAGCCTCCACAACATTCATGAGAACTTTTTTTCAGGACGTCTCCTCCCCCGGCGGGTCGTCCCTTGTCAGTTCCGCGTTGTCCACCTTGTACCCACACCCCACACTCTAAACAAAATTTGAATAGAATCTTAAGCATGACAGTGTGAACAAGAAAGTAAATTATCCTTAAAGGCAGTGTTCACGATAATCTTCAATTTTGTGATTATTCGCTATATTGATAAGTGGCCCCCGGGTGGAACTAAAATGACGTAGAAATTGAGAAAAACGCACCAGAAGTACACGAAATCCTTAAGTATCACTCGGCCTCTTAAGTATCACAGGAAGTGTTTGTTGTGACAATGAAATTTTTTGTGGACCCGTCCTTTGCAATTCTCTACTCTTCATTGCTCAGTTCTTTCCTTAGGGCCCCAACTAATCCTGCTTTCCATAAAATATTCTTCTATTTCGGTTGACCCAATTTACCACCGATGACAACCACCATGAACATGTTCATCCAATCGGTCAACTAGTCCATGTTATAGAACAATGTCACTGAAATACGACGTTTTAATGCATTTCTCGCCGTTTCTTCTCATTTTTGGCAACACTTGAAGGCCAAGGCATTGTTTTATGTGAAAAACTCGGGGACGAAAATCATCGTGAACACTGCCTTTAAGGCGTTTGCTTTTTTTAATGGGACATCATAAGTAGAACAGCTTGACGACGAGTTTGTTTCTTCTTCACGACGAAACTACAAACACTTCCTCCTTCTTGGATGTAAACAAACTTTCTTTCGAAGCTAGCTTAACATCGGCAGTTGGGGAAAACCGCTGTTGCAACAGGGACCACGAGGCTTCGGCACCTTGGCAAATCGGTTGTTCTGCTCTGAGAGAATCCCCCGCGATCGTTCACGGAGAGAATCCCCTCGGTTTCTGGTAGGGGCCGAGAGGATACTAGCGTGGAACTATCGCGGAACGATCGCGAAATTCTGCCAGCTTCAAACCGAGAGCGTACCGCATTCGTTCATCGATGCTCCCACGATGCTCCATTGCGGAACCGCGAGGAATCGAGCATGGGCCTATCACGGAACGATCGCGAGATCTTACCAGTTTCAACCTGAGGGCGAATCGCGTCTATACATTGATGTATTCGGGGCATTACATCGCGGATCCGCGATGAACCGAGCCTGGAACTATCGCGGGACGGTCGCGAGATTCTGCCAGCCTCTTGATGGCCTTTCGATATTTCACCCGAGCGAGTGTTGCCTGTCAGATCAACACAAAGCTACAAGGTATTGCCCTCGCCGTACTTCGCGCTGCTTTACAAATCTGCACATCATGAGAACGCGGGACCAGGGGGAAATGATCACGGTACCATCGCGGATCGCGAGTGCACCACGGTACTAGCGCGGTAAACCTCTAGACGATCGCAGTACCATCACAGCACGAGAACGAGAATGCCGAAGGATGAGTTAATTGAGTAACTATCGCGGAACGAACGCGGATCGCGGGACTAGGGGGAGACGAACACGGTACTAGCGCGGATCACGGAAGCATCACGGTACTAGCGCGAAAGATTCTCTCAGACTGGGTGCTGAAACATAGGTAATGCGCAACTTCGGTTGTAAACCTAATTCCGAAAGGTGTGCTCTGTCTAGCGCCCCTTATTCTTCCTCAACAAGATCAGAAGTCTCATATGAGATTTGATCATGGTCTTGCAAACTGCTCTCGTCACGCTCATCCAAAAACTCATCGTCCATTTCATCCGAATCGCGTGATTCATTATCGGCAGCATCATCAACACCTTCGAAACTCTCCTGCCCCCACCATTTACTCCATTAATTTGATGGCGCTCATGAGCACGTAGAAGTTTTTGTATATTTGCTTTGCATACTTTTTACTAGCTAGTTGTTCTGAAAAACCTGTGTATGGATAATAATATAATAATTGTCTCCCAACGACGATATAGTAATTGGAGATTTGTTCTCATATTTTTATTACTATGCATATATGAAGATTGAAGTGTGTATGTTAACATGCTGCTAATACAATGAGGTACTATGTACTGTTTATTCAAATATGGATGTTTTCAAAGACTTGCCTTCAGTAAATGGTTTGTTTTTCACCGTTTTGCCTCAACTTTGTTCCGAAAATATCCGAAGTTATCCGAAATTATCCGACCGGATATCCGTATCCGAATCATTGGAAAAATGGCATTATCTGAATCGATCCAATATCCGAAAATTTGAAAAAGCGCATTATCTGAATCGAACCAATATCCGGAAAATTTTAAATCGGCATTATCCGAATCGATCCATTATCCAAAAATTGTCTTTGGATAACAAGTATAATGCAGAGGCTCTGACGAAGGTGCTGAAACGCTGTGTGCACTGACTGGACGGAATTCGTCCTCACGAACTCGGCAGTTGCCAAACACGAAGCGCTAGAGTGGAATTGCTTAATCGATTTCTACAGGAGTTAAAAAGTTAAAGTAGAAATCTACAGGAGTTGAAAAGTTTCGGCAGTTGAAAAAGGAGCTCGAAGTGGAGGCTAGAGTTGCGAGGAAGCTCAAGCAGGGACCGACAGGATTCGCGGGCCAGAAATCAGCCCTACTGATGGAAAGAGATGGGCCGAGAGGTGGCCTTATCACTAAAGTCACGAAATCTTTCGCCAAGGTGAAAGAAGCTTTGAAGGGGTGGTCGACGTTTTCTGTATGGGTGATCGTGTGGCCGATCGAGAGCAGTGGGCAGAGAGATATCGTCAAGGATATCGTGAAGATGGCGAAAAAACACTTGGAATCGGGAGGACGAATTGTGACGGTTTGGACGCCGATCACAGCTCAAAAACAAAGGAAGTGGATCTCCATGATGCAGTCATGGAAAGCTTTGAACGATGCGTGCCTGAGATTTGGAGGGACTGAACAAGTCATCGTCACAGCCAGCAACGTCAAGAGAGACGGCAAGGTGTTCATCGAGGCAGGTATCCCGGAGGCCGCAGTTCAGTTCTACAACGGATACCCCGGCGTAGCTGCTGCGAAAATGTTGTATGCTGTAGTTTGTGGGAAAGCGACTAGTTTCAGCTTCGGTCAATCGAACGCTCGACGAGGGCACCGAGCTCGTTGAAAGGGGGGAAGGGCATGTCGGGAAAAGAAGAAGGCTTACCTTTCCAGGAGAGGATGCCGCTAAAACGTAGAGCCCTTTAGGTGGAGTTGGTGTCGACGGTTGATGGTGTGGTCAAATGCCTGGCCACAGAATCAATGATCGGGCGCATGAAAGATCACGCGCGGCGGTGGCGCGTATAAGGCCCTAGTTATACACCAGTGTTTCACCGCCGCTGGCTTCCGCGGCATGTCTGCTATTGGTCAGTTTCAAAATCTGACCAATCGCAGACGTCCCCCAAAAAACCAGCTGCACCGAATCGCCGATGTATAACTAGGGCATAAAGGCAAGCCAGAGAATGTGCGAGAAGTCTCTCAACCATCGACTGCTGTAGCTGGGTCCAACTGCCCCTAGACCGATTCCGTTGGACGTTAGGCCTTCGTGACTTGGTTAGGGTGGCCTTTGTGGCCAATCTCGGTGTTTAGGAATTTTAGGGTGAATAAAGCTAGTGTAAATCGTCTCGTGTCCGGTGTAGCTCTACATTTCGGTGGCCACCTCTCATCTCATCACTTCTCTCCTTCTGTACCTGGTCTACCCAGTGATCCATAGTTTTTATCATTTGCACTGATTAATTTTCATATATTGTAATATTTGTTTGCAACATAAATTTTTATCATTTCGCTGGTTGCATTCGTGTTGATATTGGTTTCATCCAAAACTTCCTGTATAGCTGGTTTCCAATTTCCTTACTGGATATCCGGGCAACATTTATGGTTTCGAAGCAGACTCTGATTATCCGAGAGCCGCTAAAAATGTATATGAATGTGCACTTAATAGTTTATACCAGAATGTTCAATAAGTTTTGTCGTTCGATAAGAAAAACAAAATTTCATGGTTCAAAATACACTTAGTTTTTCAGTATGGTCTCCCTGAACATTAATACACTTGCTCCAACGATTCTCCAATCTGTGGATCCCATCCCTGGAGTGACAATCCGAGAGATCTGCAAATTACGCTTCAACAGCCGTTATGACCTCTTCATTTGATGAAAAACGCTTGCCACGCATAAATTTTTTGAGTTCTAGAAACAACTGGAAGTCACTGGGGGCCAAATCTGGTGAATGCGGTGGATGCTCCAACAATTCGAATCTTAATTCATGGATTTTAGCCATTGTCGAAATGCTCTTGTAACACGGTGCATTGTCCTGATGAAAAAGGATTTTTCTTCTGCAAAGCGGGTCTTTTTCACGATTTTTTCCTTCAACTGGTCCAGAAGGTTGCAATAATATTCAGAATTAATTATTTTAAAAGTTTGCAAGTAATCCACAAGCAAAATTCCTTTCGTATCCCAGAAAACTGATGCCATAACCTTCTTGGCCGGAGCCCGGACACGAACTCTTTTCCAAGCCGAACAATTAGGTTCACACCACTCTGTAGCCTTTTGTTTTGATTCAGGATCATGGTGATAGACCCAAGTCTCATCCATAGTGATGAATCGACGCACAAAATCCACTTCATCCTTCTCAAAATTCTTCAAATGTTCCTGAGAAAGTCGCATTCAAATGTGTTTTTGTTCCATTGTTAGCGGTTTGCGGCACCCATTGTGCACACAGCTTTCTAAAACCCAAAATTTCACTTAAAATATGGCTCACATTGCGTAATGAGATGTGTAGAGCCTCTACTAAATTATCCAATTTCTTCCATTGCTGTGACACGGCGAGACTAAATGGCTTGTAAACAAAGAATGAATTGACAGACTGAAATGAAACTTCACATACGTTCATATGAAGAGTGTACCAATAAAACAAAAGAATTTCGGCCTAGTAGCAACGCCCTCTCCTATCGAACGACAACACTTATTGAACAACTCCGCCAACGCGTAGCTAGATGCCTCTCACGGAAACCAGGGATGCCCACGGTTTCGGAGGCATCTAGTCTAATTTTGACACGAACATTTACGTGAATAACGGTAAGTTTAGCCTTAGTTGGTGAAATTTTAGCTACAACGCCAGCATATTCTACGTAAATTCTCGCTACAGCACGCGCATATTCTACGCTTATTCTCGGTGCAGCTCCCGGTCGATCGACCCACCCTGTGTTGATCCGTACTAGAAAGATCCCCGCTGCGATCGAGCGCATCGCCGTTTCTTCCCCACGGCCTGCAGCATACCAGCGGCCGAAATTATCCCTAGCAAGGTCTTCCAGAGAGCGACGCGGGGTACCCTCCACGACCACCCACAGAAAGTTAAGTTATCCGTGGATTGACTGGGCCAACACTGTTCGAACGGCATCCCTGTGTTCCGCGTAGTCAGCGCGGGTTTGAGATTGCGTTTCAACACAGGACGTCGTTCAATCCGTAGATTCTCGCTACAAAATTGTAGCGAGAATATACGGATTGAGAGCAGATTGAGATCAGAGAGAGCACTGGCTCGAATTCAGCCTTCGTTTTTACGTACATCGAATACGCGCAGAATTTTCACCCTTGTAGCCTCGACGCAAGAATATGCAGGTTTTAGCTATCGTAGCTAAAACCCGTAAATTCTCGCTACATGGAATGGGGCGGCGTTTCAGGCCGCGCCCTCGGAGGCATCTAGCTACGCGTTGGCAGAGAACCTGGTATCAAACGAGAAAATGATGTCAAATTGACCTACACGGAGCTACAAATACAGCATCAAATAAGAGTGTTTTTATGAAATCTCGTGAAAAAGTAGAAGTCCTTTTTTGGAAACCGTTGCACTCTTCTTCTTAAAATACCAAACCGGTTTGTTTTCGCTGTTTATAAGTGTTGGCCGAAAAAATCACTCTCACAAAACATTGATCTTTTTTTGAAGGCTGTTTCGACTCCACTTTCCTCTTGTTCCCTTTTTGTTGGAACGCTTGTGACACGAACCAAACCACTTCTGCTTGAAAGACCCCTTTTGGATTAAAAGCAGTGGTCGCGGTCAAATATGATTGTGTTCTTTTTCTCTCTAAACCCTTTTCTGGGTCTCGAGTAGTAGGACCTATAAGAAAAAATCGCCAAAAAACTACTGTTTTGGGCCAAATTTGAAGCCTGAACTTTCTTGTCTTTTGATGGTGGACGAGCCCACTCCACATCATCGGCGATGACCTCTTATATCAAGAACATCAGCTGGTTTGAAATTGAATTTCAATCAATGAACCTTTGGATTTATGTACACATCTAGTCAGAAACATTGGCTGGAGTGGTTTCTTTCATTGCTCAACTGTTTCTATTGGGTAAACTTGCATTTATTTCTTCCTCTGAATGTCGATGATTTTTGACCGCTCGGCATGAGACTGCGATCTTTTGGTCGGCGCTGTGCACGTGTGCACGAACTCTCTTCTTTGGGCCCTAAAAACTCTAATTGTAGCCCGTTTTTCACCGCGCTACCTTCATAGTTTTTCTGCTGTTTTTGATCCAAGCTGATTTTTGTAGTTTTTTCCATAACGTTTTTCATCGTGACCACTGCCTTTAAATTGTTCACTTTTTCTTGTCATTACGACGTAATATCCCTGAAAAATCTTCAATAACTTTAAAATTGCATGGAATGATATGACAATCATTAAGTAATCAAATTGCTGCGCACGCTCTTTTTTTCAGAATATTGAAAATCTGAAATTTTATGGAGGGACGCACGCTGTCCAATTTTTGAAGTGAAGAACTTTAGCGGTAATAGGCCCGATTAAGTAATGAAACTCGTCTAAAAATGTGTTTTATGTGCTTGAAATTTGACTACTATCTGAATTCTGTATAAAAGGGGTCCTCCAAGCAAAGGTGGTTTGGTTCGCGTTACAAATATTTCAACAAAAAGGGAACAATAGGAAAGTGGAATGAGGAGAGTCTACAAAAAATGAGCAATATCATCTAAAAACTCTTTTCTTTGTCGAAACTTCTAAACAGCGAAAACAAACCGTTGCGGTTCTCTATGAGGAAGCACTTTTGGCTCCATAAAGGACTATGATTATGTGAGTGCCGATAAAATATGCATGTGTGCCTAATAACCATCATTAAAATAGGAGATGATGTCAAATTGTTTAAGGAAACCATTCAATTCTTCCTCGTTAAGTACCACAACGGTTTGTTTTCGCTGTTTAGAAGTTTCGACAAAGAAAAGAGTTTTTAGATGATATCGCTCATTTTTTGTAGACTCTCCTCATTCCACTTTCCTATTGCTCCCTTTTTGTTGAAATATTTGTAGCGCGAACCAAACCACCTTTGCTTGGAAGACCCCTTTTTTACAGAATTGTTCACTTTTTCTTGATATTACGCAGTAATATCATATGCAAGCATTTCGAAAGAAGACCTCTTCATCTCCGCGCTGGATCAGTCCTCTTTCTGTGGTCACAAGAATCATTGACCCAAACTGATATGAAACTATGTCAGAAAATCACCCGATGTGGCTGACAAGACCGATGTTCACATGATATTAGCTAAGAAATGAATGATATCCATGATATCGTTCCACATAATTCATTCATATTGATCGCGTCAGCCACAGCTGGCTGCACCGCGTGTTTTTTGCAACCTCCATGTTTTTCATACGTATCGAACGGGTCGGATAAGAACGTAAAGGCCAACCGAACATTGCTCGACACGAAGAGGTAGCGTCACGGCTCTTGTAAAGAAAACTTATGATAGCAATTTGATAAAGGGTAGGGTATAAAAGAAGTGGAGAGCGGTGTGTCTTCATTCACACTAGCGAGACCTAGCGAAGTTTTCGCTCACAGAAACTTTTGCATGAGCCAACTACCTGAGACGGATTAGTTTGTTAGAACGGTGGTGACTGACTTCCGCCTACCCGAAAGTACTCTCCTGAGCAGAGCAAGGTGCCGTACATTTACAGCAGGCCGTGGGTATATCAAAATGTGGGATCATAAAGCAAAACATAAGAAGCCAGCGGTAAATCGTCATTTGCTACCGGCACAAAATTCAGAACCCCTTCTGTACTTCCTTCCCTTACGTCGCTACCCACTGCCCTTTCTTCCAATTTGTAAAGTTCACAAGCGATTATTCTCGCTTTACCGTCTCTATCATGATAAGGAAAAACGCATTCTCATATTATATGATGTTTCCCTAGTTGAACAACATCATGCCCTTGTTCTCAATGAATGAAATTAGTAGGTGGTTGTTTATGTTTTTGTGGTGCAGATTTTGATAAGCTCAGACTTGCAACATATATAAAACTGGTTTTTGGAAGTTAGGGATTCGAAATGACTGAGCGGTTGCAATGAGTGGCGAACAAAGAAGGTGCGGAAGTGGAGCTGCTGCTTGTATCCTAAAACTGGAAAAAAATGTCGCAGGAGTTCTGCGCCAATCTCAGAACGCGTCCCGCGCTTCTCAAGATTCATATTTTCCTATCTATTTCCTCTCCACAAAAGGTTAAGATTTAGCATTAAAAACTGAAAAATCTTTTTTCAAATTCTACACTCTTGGTGACGTCCTGCACACTCCCACTGCGGTCCTGCTAACTTTCGATGACCTGCACACTCCCACTCGGGACCTGTGCATTTTCTACGACGCCCTGCACACTCCAACTGGGGACCTGCGCACTCTCTATGACGTCCTGCTTACTCCCGTTGGGTTCTTCACATTTTCTATGACGCCCTCCACGCTACCATTTGGGTCCTGCACACTTTTTATGGCGTGCTGCACACTTCCGTTGGGGTCCTGCACATTCCTACTTAGGACCTGCGCACTTTCTATGACGTCCTGCACACTCCGATTAGGATCCTGCACACTTTCTATGACGCCCTGCACACTCCCACTGGGGTCCTGCACACTCCAATTAGGGTCCTGCACACTTTCTATGACGCCCTGCACACTCCCACTGAGGTCCTGCACACTTTCTATGACGCCCCGAACACTTCCGCTGGGGTCCTGCACATTCCTACTTAGGACCTGCGCACTTTCAATGACGTCCTGCACACTCCGATTAGGGTCCTGCACACTTTCTATGACGCCCTGCACGCTCCCACTGAGGTCCTGCAACACTTTCTATGACGTCCTGCACACTCCCACTGGGGTCCTGCACATTCCTACTTAGGACCTGCGCACTTTCTATGACGTCCTGCACACTTCGATTAGGGTCCTGCACACTTTCTATGACGCCCTGAACACTCCCACTGGGGTCCTGCACATTCCTACTTAGGACCTGCGCACTTTCTATGACGTCCTGCACACTCCGATTAGGGTCCTGCACACTTTCTATGACGCCCTGCACACTCCCGCTGAGGTCCTGCACACTTTCTATGACGTCCTGCACACTCCCACTGGGGTCCTGCACATTCCTACTTAGGACCTGCGCACTTTCTATGGCGTCCTGCACACTCCAATTAGGGTCCTGCACACTTTCTATGACGCCCTGCACACTCCCACTGAGGTCCTGCACACTTTCTATGACGCGCTGAACACTTCCGCTGGGGTCCTGCACATTCCTACTTAGGACCTGCGCACTTTCAATGACGTCCTGCACACTCCGATTAGGGTCCTGCACACTTTCTATGACGCCCTGCACGCTCCCACTGAGGTCCTGCAACACTTTCTATGACGTCCTGCACACTCCCACTGGGGTCCTGCACATTCCTACTTAGGACCTGCGCACTTTCTATGACGTCCTGCACACTTCGATTAAAGGGTCCTACACACTTTCTATGACGCCCTGAACACTCCCACTGGGGTCCTGCACATTCCTACTTAGGACCTGCGCACTTTCTATGACGTCCTGCACACTTCGATTAGGGTCCTGCACACTTTCTATGACGCCCTGAACACTCCCACTGAGGTCCTGCACACTTTCTATGACGCCCTGCACACTCCCACTGGGGTCCTGCACATTCCTACGTAGGACCTGCGCACTTTCTATGACGTCCTGCACACTCCGATTATGGTCCTGCACACTTTCTATGACGCCCTGCACACTCCCACTGAGGTCCTGCACACTTTCTATGACGTCCTGCACACTTCCGCTGGGGTCCTGCACATTCCTACTTAGGACCTGCGCACTTTCTATGACGTCCTGCACACTCCGATTAGGGTCCTGCACACTTTCTATGACGCCCTGCACACTCCCACTGGGGTCCTGCACACTTTCTATGACGTCCTGCACACTTCCGCTGGGGTCCTGCACATTCCTACTTAGGACCTGCGCACTTTTTATGACGTCCTGCACACTCCGATTAGGGTCCTGCACACTTTCTATGACGCCCTGCACACCTCCCACTGGGGTCCTGCACACTTTCTATGACGTCCTGCACACTTCCGCTGGGGTCCTGCACATTCCTACTTAGGACCTGCGCACTTTTATGACGTCCTGCACACTCCGATTAGGGTCCTGCACACTTACTATGACGTCTTGCACACCCTCACTGGGGTCCTGCACACCTTTATGACGCCCTGCATTTTTTGCATCGCTAGACGACTCGCAGAAGTTATCATGGCCCACGGCCAAAAGTGCGCTCCACGGACAAACTCGGTTGGCCCGAGGCACGTAAGAGGTGAGTCGGGCTGATTTTTTGGTAATCGATGAATGTCGCACCTACCTAAATGTTGGTACCATTTCATACAAGTTTTGATCGGCCATTCCAAAGATATCGGGGACACATGCACACACATACACACACACACACATCGGGACATAACTGCTTTAAGTATGAGGATACCGTCCTTCTCCAGGGGGCAGCAGTTCAGGATCTTCCTAGAGTAGATATGTAATAGGAAAACAGCACCACCGGTTGTCAAGATATAACAAAGCAGGAGTACAAATTTAGAAAATTGTAGAGCCGCGACGCAACCGCGTCGTGTCGAATAATGTTCGGTTGACCTTTACGTTCTTATACGGGTCGGCCACGGTGGTTTTCTAAGCCAACTCTGAGGCCCCCGTCATAGTCGGTGGATCTTCTGAGTCCCACCGGGTCGATACGCATCGAATTCGTAGAAGACGGGTGCAAAAAAATCAACCCACTGAGTCCGACTGCGACCGTCAGATGCCCACCGCAATCCCCCCGGTCGATACTGATAGTTCTCATGCGTACAAGGGCGGGGCCAATGCACCGACTGAGTCCGACTGAGTCCCACTGAGTCCCACAGAAATCATCCTCACCCCACCCGGTCGATATAGGTGTTTTTCACGTGATTTGGGTGTATTTTTTTCGGCCGACTGCGAGCTGCCGAGTCCCGCCGCATCTCGACTCTCGCCGTCTGCGCTCTGCCCCACGTACTGCTGATACGGAAATGAGATTCAGACATGTTGAAAACAAGAAAAATCAGCCACCAAACACATTCCGATTCACAACTGAAGTGATAATCGTCACTATCAATTGCGTGTTTCGCAGAGGAGTTGGTTGGCGCTGGGGGCAACCGGACTCAGTGGGACTCAGCAGGTTTTTCCACCCCGGACTCATTCGGACTCAGTCGGACTCAGCAGGTTTTTCGACGAAGTCTGACCGGGGCCTGACAGGGGCCTTAGGCCCCGGTTATAGTTGGTCGATCAGATGTATCCAGCCCGCTCGATAATCATGAAAGCCTACTGGCCAACAGCCGGATGCAGACTCTGCTCGCAGTTCTCCGCTTTGGAATGAGACTAACTCAAAACCTGCACAGTCAGAAACTACCTTCCATTCCATCTGGGCACTTTCACATCAGTGGAGCGGAGCGGTTTTCCATACTCATTATTTCCAAAAGTTTAGCTTCCTGGCAAAAGTAATGATTTGGCAGTGTTATAACTACAAGAAATATAGAAGTTGACAAAATAAAATAAAAAAACGTCTTGAAATATCTTTGGAAATGATTTGGCACAAAATAACCAGAACTAATGAAAAACTGGGAAATGTAGTGAAATAACCAAAACCGGATTTGGCGGTCATTCATAGGCCAACTTTTGATAAGTAGTGACTGGCGTGGGATTAAATTCTACAAGCTTCTCCGTTAAACTTATCAAAGCGAAATCAAGCGCGCATCGGATTTGAGCATTACGTTCACATAGCTTGACCCACCCTGATTTCCGTATTACATCTTCAATGAAACGTTTTACGGTTTCCTTTGCGCGCTTGATTTCGCTTTGATAAGTTTAACGGAGAAGCTTGTAGAATTTAATCCCACGCCAGTCACTATTTATCAAAAGTTGGCCTATGAATGCCCGCCAACTCCGGCTTTGCTTATTTCACTTCATTTCCCAGTTTTCATTAGTTCTGGTTATTTTGTGCCAAATCATTTCCAAAGATATTTCAAGACGTTTTTTTATTTTATTTTGTCAACTTCTATATTTCTTGTAGTTATAACATTGCCAAATCATTACTTTTGCCAGGAAGCTAAACTTTTGGAAATTTCATATATTTTTACCGAAGGTCCCCTTTCTGACCTGATTTTTGCTTAGCGACTCTCACTCTGGAGAGGAAAAACCGTTTATGAAAGCTTTCCCTCACGGTAAATAATTAAATCATTACCGATCGGTGTGGTCAGACGACTATAACTCCTAAAAATTGTGACCCGCAGACATGAAAAAGGACCCAATCTTTCCTACTGAGGTCCCGCACACTTTCTTTAGCGTCCTGTGCACTCCCACTGGGGCCCGCACACTTTTTACGGCGTCCTGAGAATTCCCACAAGGGGCCCGCACACTTTCTGCGGCGTCTTGCGCACTTCCACTGGGGGCCCGCACACTTTGTACGGCGTCCTGCGCACTCCTCAAATCCTATTCACACCAACCGTCTCAAAGAGGACACAATCCTGGGCGGAAGACTATCATTGGCTGTGTTGATTTTCATTAGTTCATTTTCAAAGTTCAGTGAGCGTCGGATGGTTAACAATAACATGTTTACATGTTCTTACCCATCTTGGCCGTCAATTTTGAGGTTCCGCTAAAATTGAGCTTTCAGCTCCTAAATTGTATTGGAGCTAGCTGCATCCACTTCCGCCTCCTGCCAAAAAATTTACTTCCTAGCTAAATTTTAAGTGTTGCAACATGATCGTGAATGCCGTCTGATAAAAAGGAGAGGAACAGTTTTTCGACCAAAATCACGTGGTTTTCGCCATTTTTCTCGAGCGCCAAGGAACCATTTCTAACCATCTTTGGTTGTATACCCCAGCTTTTTACGCTCTTTCCAAAGAAGACAAAACCGCATTTCCACATTCACTCCGAACGCCGATTTCGTAATCGCAGAGTTGCGCGTGGGCGAGATAAAGCCAAATCTGGTGAGCGCTTCGCGCACCTACAATTTCGTTTCCGCCGCCCCATTCCTTCGCAGAACAGCCGCCTCGATTCCATGAATTTGATATGAAAATGCTCTGCTGAGAGATAATTCGAGTAGAGATAATTCTAGCAATTTGTTTTCGAATTCAGATGCTGATAAGCAAGTACCATTTATTGCAGAAAAAAATCAGTAGGCTGGTGAAGAAGAATGAGGGAGCACTCAAAATGAGGTTGTGTGAATGACCTCAGCGCGTTACGAAACTGAAAAGCAGCCTGTCAACATGACCTACATAACATCTCAAGCTTTCTGCACGCCATGCTCGTCATCCTTATAATTTTAAAAAGTTTCGCAAGGTGTTCTCAGACTCCTGCGCTAATTCCGATGCATCCAGCCCACTATCTCAGACGACTAGCGCAAAGCTCACGACTCTTGCTCATTCTTTGGGGTACCCTGCATGGTTTCTCGGATAGCTACCATCGTGTCTGGGCTCCTGCTCACTCTCCGGGGTGTCTTGCACAATTTTACGGATGACCAGTTACGGGTCCGAGACTACTAATTACTCTACGGGGTGGTATGCACAACTTCTCGAATAACAGCAACGGGTCCCAAACACCTGCCCACTATCCGGGCTTCCACGGCGTCCCGTTGGCGTCATCACAAGCCCGAAGCACTTTTCGCGACGTTCCGATGACGTCATCAAAAGCTCGAAGCACTTTCCACGACGTCCCGATGACGTCATCAGAAGTCCGAAGCACTTTTCACGACGTCCCGATGACGTCATCAGAAGCCCGAAGCACTTTTCGCGACGTCCCGATGACGTCATCAGAAGCCCGAAGCACTTTTCACGACGTCTCGATGACGTCATCAGAAGCCCGAAGCACTTTTCGCGACGTCCCGATAATACCATCAGAAGCCCGAAACACTTTTCACGACGTCCCGATGACGTCATCAGAAGCCGGAAAACTTTTCACGACGTCCCGATGTCGTCATCAGAAGCCCGGAAACTTTTCACGACGTCCCGATGACGTCATCAGAACCGAAGCACTTTCACGACGTCCCAATGACGTCATCAAAGCCCGGAGCACTTTTTCGCGACGTTCCGATGACGTCATCAAAGCTCGAAGCACTTTTCGACGTCCCGATGACGTCATCAGAAGTCGAAGCACTTTTCACGACGTTCCGATGACGTCATCAGAAGCCCAAGCACTTATCACGACGTCCCGTTGACGTCATCAAGCCCGAAGCACTTTTCACGACGTCCCGATGACGTCATCAAAGCCAAGCACTTTTGCGAAGTCCGATGACGTCATCAGGTAAGCCCGAAGCACTTTTCACGACGTCCCAATGACGTCATCAGAAGCCCGGAGCACTTTCGCGACGTTCCGATGACGTCATCAAAAGCTCGAAGCACTTTTCGACGTCCCGATGACGTCATCAGAAGTCCGAAGCACTTTTCACGACGTCCCGATACGTCATCAGAAGCGAAACACTTCTTTCACGACGTCCCGATGACGTCATCAAGCCAGAAACTTTTCACGACGTCCCGATGTCGTCATCAGAAGCCCGGAAACTTTCACGACGTCCCGATAATACCATCAGAAGCCCGAAACACTTTTCACGACGTCCCGATGACGTCATCAGAAGCCCGAAGCACTTTTCCCGACGTCCCGATGACGTCATCAAAAGCCCGAAGCACTTTTTGCGAAGTCCCGATGACGTCATCAGAAGCCCGAAGCACTTTTCACGACGTCCCAATGACGTCATCAGAAGCCCGGAGCACTTTTCGCGACGTTCCAGACGACGTCATCAAAAGCTCGAAGCACTTTCACGACGTCCCGATGACGTCATCAGAAGTCCGAAGCACTTTTCACGACGTTCCGATGAGCGCTCATCAGAAGCCCGGAAGCTTACTTAATCACGATCGTCCCGCGATTGACGTCATCAAGCCCGAAGCACTCTTTCACGACGTCCCGATGACGTCATCAAAAGCCCGAAGCACTTTTTTGCGACGTCCCGATAATACCATCAGAAGCCCGAAACACTCTTTCACGACGTCCCGATGAGCGTCAATCAAAGCCCGGAAGAACTTTTCACGACGTCCCGGATGACGTCATCAGAAGCCCGAAGCGCACTTTTTGGCGAAGTCCCGATGACGTCATCAGAAGCCCGAAGCTTACTTTTCACGACGTCCCGATGACGTCATCAGAAGCCCGAAGCACTCTTTCAGCGACGTCCCGATGGAGCGTCATCAGAAGCCCAAAGCACTCTTTCGCGACGTCCCGATGACGTCATCAGAAGCCCGAAGTACTTTTTCACGACGTCCCGATGACGTCATCAGAAGCCCGAAGCACTTTTCGCGACGTCCCGATCGTCGTCTGGGCGACTTTGCGTGTCCCGATCTCTCTGCCTTCATCAGAAGCCCGGAAAACCTTTCGCGACGTCCCGATCTCGTCATCAGAAGCCCGAAAACTTTTTCACGACGTCCCGATGTAACCGTCATCAGAAGCCCGGAAAACTTCTTTCACGACGTCCCGATGACGTGCATCAGAAGCCCGAAAGCGCTTACTTCTTCACGACGTCCCAATGACGTCATCAGAAGCCCGAGCACTTTTCGCGACGTTCCGATGACGATCATCAAAAGCTCGAAAGCACTCTTCACGACGTCCCGATGACGTCATCAGAAGCCCGAAGCACTTTCGCACGACGTGTTCCCGATCTCGTCATCAGAAGCCCGGAAGACTTTTTCACGACGTCCCACGATGTCGTCGCATCAGAAGCCCGGAAAACTTTTCACGACGTCCTGATGAGCGTCATCAGAGAAGCCCAGAGCACTTTTCGCGACGTTCCGATGAGCGCTCATCAAAACTCGAAGCTTACTTTTCACGACGTCCCGATGACGTCATCAGAAGCCCGAAGCACTTTTCGCGACGTCCCGATGACGTCATCAAAGCCCGGAACGCACTTTTCACGACGTCCCGATGACGTCATCAGAATGGCTCCGAAGCACTTTTCGCGACGTCCCGATCTCGTCATCAGAAGCCCGGAAAACTTCTTCACGACATCCCAGATGTCATCATCAGAAGCCCGGAAAACTTTTCACGACGTCCCGATGACGCTCATCAGAAGCCCGAAGCACTTTTCACGACGTCCCAATGACGCGTCATCACCAAGCCCGGAGCGCACTCTTTCGCGACGTTCCGATGACGTCATCAAAAGCCCGAAGCACTTTTCACGACGTCCCAGAATGACGTCATCAGAAGTCCGAAGCTTACTTTTCACGACGTTCCCGATGACGTCATCAGAAGCCCGAAGCACTTTTCGCGACGTCCCGATGACGTCATCAGAAATGCGAAGCACTTTTCACGACGTCTCGATGACGTCATGTCAGAAGCCCGAAGCACTTTTCGCGACGATCCCGATAATACCATCAGAAGCCCGAAACACTTTTCACGACGTCACGATGACGTCATCAGAAGCCCGGAAGCACTTTTCGCGACGTCCCGATGACGTCATCAGAAGCCCGAAGAACTTTTCACGACGTCCCGATGACGCTGTCATCAAAAAGCCCGGAAGCACTTTTGCGACGTCCCGATAATACCATCAGAAGCCCGGAAACACTTTTCACGACGTCCCGATGACGTCATCAGAAGCTCCGAAAAAGAACTTTTCACGACGGTCCCGATGTCGTCATCAGAAGCCCGGAAAACTTTTCACGACGTCCCGATGACGTCATCAGAAGCCCGAAGCACTTTTCACGACGTCCCAATGACGTCATCAGAAGCCCGGAGCACTTTTTCGCGACGTTCCGATGACGTCATCAAAAAGCTCGAAGCACTTTTCACGACGTCCCGATGACGTCATCAGAAGCCCGAAGCGCTTTTTCACGACGTTCCGATGAGCGTCATCAAAGCTCGAAGCACTTTTCACGACGTCCCCGATGTGACGTCGCCATAAAAAGCTCGAAGCACTTTTTCACGACGTCCCGATGACGTCATCAGAAGCCAGAAGCACTTTTCGCGATCAAAGTCCCGATCTCGTCATCAGAAGCCCGGAAGAAGCTTTTCACGACGTCCCGATGTCGTCATCAGAAGCCCGGAAAACTTTTCACGACGTCCCGATGACGCTCATCAGAAGCCCAGGAGCACTTTTCGCGACGTTCCGGATGACGTCATCAAAAACTCGAAGCACTTTTCACGACGTCCCGATGACGTCATCAGAAGCCCGAAGCACTTTTTCGCGACGTCCCGATGACGTCATCAGAAGCCCGAAGCACTTTTCGCGACGTCCCGATGACGTCATCAGAAGCCCGAAGCACTTTTCGCGACGTCCCGATCTCTGTCATCAGAAGCCCGGAAAACTTTTCACGACATCCCGATGTCGTCATCGGAAAGCCCGGAAAGCTTTTCACGACGTCCCGATGACGTCATCAGAAGCCCGAAACGCACTTTTCACGACGTCCCAACGTGACGTCATCACAGAAGCCCGGAGCACTTTTTCGCGACGGTTCCCGATGACGTCATCAAAAAGCTCCAGAAGCACTTTTCACGACGTCCCGATGACGTCATCAGAAGTCCGAAGCACTTTCATCGACGTTCCGATGACGTCATCAGAAGCCCGAAGCACTTTCGCGACGTCCCGATGACGTCATCAGAAGCCGAAGCTTACTTTCACGACGTCTCGATGACGTCATCAAAAGCCCGAAGCACTTTTCGCGACGTCCCGATAATACCATCAGAAGCCCGAAACACTTTTCACGACGTCCCGATGACGTCATCAGAAGCCCGAAGAACTTTTCTACTTGACGTCCCGATGACGTCACTGCAAAAGCCCGAAGCACTTTTTGCGACGTCCTGATAATACCATCAAGCCCGGAAACACTTTTCACGACGTCCCGATGACGTCACTGTCAGAGCCGCGAAGAACTTTTCGACGTCCCGATGTCGTCATCAGAAGCCCGGAAAACTTTTTCACGACGTCCCGATGACGTCATCAGAAGCCCAGAAGCACTTTTCACGACGTCCCAATGACGTCATCAAATGCCCAGACGCACTTTTCGCGACGTTCCGATGACGTCATGCAAAGCTCGAAGCACTTTTCACGACGTCCCGATGACGCTCATCAAGCCCGAAGCACTTTTCGCACGACGTCCCGATCTCGTCATCAGAAGCCCGCGAAAACTTTTCACGACGTCTCGATGACGTCATCAGAAAGCCCGGAAGCACTTTTCGCGACGTCCCGATCTCGTCATCAGAAGCCCGGAAAACTTTTCACGACATCCCGATGTCGTCATCAGAAGTCCGAAGCACTTTTCACGTACGTTCCGATGACGTAATCAGAAGCCCGAAGCACTTTTCGCGATGTCCCGATGACGTCATCAGAAGCCCGAAGCACTTTTCTCACGACGTCTCGATGACGTCATCAGAAGCCCGGAAGCACTTTTCGCGACGATCCCGATAATACCATCAAGAAGCCGAAACACTTTTCACGACGTCCCGATGACGTCATCAGAAGCCGGAAAACTTTTCACACGACGTCCCGATGTCGTCATCAGAGCCCGAAGCACTTTTCACGACGTTCCGATGACGTCATCAGAAGCCGAAGCGACTTATCACGACGTCCCGTTGACGTCATCAGAAGCCCGAAGCACTTTCTTTCACGACGTCCCGATGACGTCATCAAAAGCCCGAAGCACTTTTTGCGACGCGTCCCGATGACGTCAATCAGAAGCCCGAAGCACTTTCACGACGTCTCGATGGCGTCATCAGAAGCCGAAGCACTTTTCGCGACGTCCCGATAATACCATCAGAAGCCCGAAACGCTTTCACGACGTCCCGATGAAGCGTCGTAATCAGAAAGCTCCGGAAAACTTCTTCGCGACGTCCCGATGTCGTCGCTCGTATAGCCCGGAAAACTTTTTCACGACGTCCCGATGACGTCATCAGAAGCCCGGAAGCACTTTTTCGCGACGTCCCGATAATGTACCATCAGAAGCCCAGAAACACTTTTCACGACGTTCCGATGACGTCATCAGAAGCCCGGAAAACTTTCACGACGTCCCGATGTCGTCATCAAGCCCGAAAACTTTTTCGACGACGTCCCGATGACGTCATCAGAAGCCCGGAAACACTTTTTACACGACGTCCCAATGACGTCATCAGAAGTCAAGCTTACTTTTCACGACGTTCCGATGACGTCATCAGAAGCCCGAAGCACTTTATCACGACGTCCCGTTGACGTCATCCAGAAGCCCGAATGACACTTCTTCACGACGTCCCGATGACGTCATCAAAAGCCGAAGCACTTTTTGCGACGATCCCGATAATACCATCAGAAGCCCGAAACACTTTTCCACGACGATCCCGATGAAGCGTCATCAGAAGCCCGAAAGAACTTTTCACGACGTCCCGATGACGTCATCAGAAGCCCGAAGCACTTTTCGCGAAGTCCCGATGACGTCATCAAGTAAGCCCGGAACGCACTTTCACGACGTCCCGATGACGTCAATCAAGCCCGAAGCCACTTTTTCACGACGTCCCGATGACATCATCAGAAGCCCGAAGCACTTTTCGCGACGTCCTTCCGATGACGTCATCAGAAGCCAAACGCACTTTTCACGACGTCCCGATGAAGGCGCTCATCAGAAGCCCGAAGCACTTTTCGCGACCATCCCGATCTCGTCATCAGAAGCCCGGAAAACTTTTCTACGACGTCCCGATGTCGTCATCAGAAGCCCGGAAGGCTTTTCACGACGTCCCGATGACGTCATCAGAAGCCCGAAGCACTTTTCACGACGTCTCGATGACGTCCCATCAGCCCGAAGCACTTTTTCGCGACGTCCCGATCTCTGTCATCAGAAGCCCGGAAAACTTTTCACGACGTCCCGGATGTCGTCATCAGAACCCGTAAAACTTTCCACGACGTCCCGATGACGTCATCAGAAGTCCAAGCACCTTTCACGACGTTCCGATGACGTCATCAAAAGCTCGAAGCACTTTTCACGACGTCCCGATGACGTCATCAGAAGCCCGAAGCACTTTTCGCGACGTCCCGGATGACGATCATCAGAAGCTCGAACGCACTTTTTCACGGCGTCTCTCGATGACGTCATCAAAAGCTCGAAGCACTTTTCACGACGTCCAGATGACGTCATCAGGGAAAGCCCGAAGCACTTTTTCGCGACGTCCCGATCTCGTCATCAGGAAGCCCGGAAGAACTTTCACGACGTCCCGATGTCGTCATCAGAAGCCCGGAAGCACTTTTCGACGTCCCGATGACGCTCATCAAAAGCCCGAAGCACTTTTCGCGGTCGGGTCCCGATAACGTCATCAGAAGCCCGGAAAACTTTCACGACGCGTCCCGATATCAATCGTCGAAGCCAGGCTTTCACGACGTCCCGATGACGTCATCAGAAGCCCGAAGCACTTTCTCACGACGTCCTGATGACGTCATCAGAAGCCCGGAAGCACTTTCGCGACGGTCCCGATGACGTCATCAAATGCCCGAAGCACTTTTCGCGACGTCCCGATGACGTCATCAGAAGCCCGGAAGCACTTTTTCACGACGTCCCGATGACGTCCATCCAAGCACTTTTCGCGACGTCCCGATCTCGTCATCAGAAGCCCGGGAAAACTTTTTCACGACATCCCGATGTCGTCATCAGAAGCCCGGAAAACTTTTCACGATCGTCCCGATGACGTCATCAGAAGCCCGAAGCACTTTTTCTTACGACGTCCCGATGGCGTCATCAGAAGCCCGAAGCGACTTTTCGACGTTTCCGATGACGTCACCAGAAGCCCAAGCACTTTTTCGCGACGTCCCGATGATGTCATCAGAAGCCCGAAGCACTTTCACGACGTCCCGATGACGTCATCAGAAGCCCGAAGCGCCACTTTTCGCGACGTCCCGATCATAATACCATCAGAAGCCCGAAACACTTTCACGACGTCCCGATGACGTCATCAGAAGCCCGGAGAACTTTTCACGACGTCCCGATGAGCGTCATCAGAAGCTCGAAGCACTTTTCGCGACGTTCCGATATGACGCCATCAGAAGCCCGAGCGCACTCTTTCACGACGTCCCGATGACGTCATCAGAAGCCCGGAAGATCTCTTTCGCGACGTCCCGATGACGTCATCAGAAGCCCGGAAGCACTTTTCACGACGTCCCGATGACGTCATCAGAAGCTCCGAAGCACTTTTCGCGACGTCCTGATAGACGTCATCAGAAGCCCGGAAGCACTTTTCACGACGTTCCGATGACGCTACTGTCATCAAAGCCCGAAGCACTTCTTCACGACGTCCCGATGACGTCATCAGAAGTCCGAAGCACTTTTCGCGACGTCCCGATAATACCATCAGAAGCCTGAAACACTTTTCTACGACGCGTCCCGATGACGTCATCAGAAGCCCGAAGAACTTTTCACGACGTCCCGATGACGTCATCAGAAGCCCGGAAGCACGTTTCACGACGTCCCGATAATACCATCAGAAGTCCGAAGCACTTTTCACGACGTCCGATGAAGCGTCATCAGAAGCCCGGAGCACTTTTCGCGACGTCCCGATGACGTCATCAAGAAGCTTTCCGGAAAACTTTTCACGACGTCCCGATGACGTCATCAGAAGTCCGGAAGCACTTTTCGCGACGTCCCGATGACGTCATCAGAAGCCCGAAAGCACTTTTCACGACGTCCCGATGACGTCATCAGAAGCCCGAAGCACTTTTCCAGACGTCCCGATGACGTCATCAGAAGCCCGAAGCACTTTTGCGACGTCCCGATGACGTCATGCAGAAGCCCGAAGCACTTTTTCACGACGTCCCGATGCCGACGTCATCAGAAGCCCGGAAGCACTTTTCACGACGTCCCGATGGCAGCCTGCATCAGAAGCCCGAAACACTTTTCACGACGTCCCGATGGCGATCATCAGAAGCCCGGAAAACTTTTCACGACGTCCCGATGACGTCGTCAGAAGCCCGGAAAACTTTCTGACGTCCCGATGACGTCATCAGAAGCCCGTAAGCACTTTTCGCGACGTCCCGATAATACCATCAGAAGCCCGAAACACGCTTTTCACGACGTCCCGATGAGCGTCATCAAAGCCAGGAAGCACTTTTCTGACGTCCCGATGTCGTCATCAGAAGCCCGGAAGGCTTTTCACGACGTCCCGATGAGCGTCATCAGAAGCCCGAAGCACTTTTCACGACGTCCCAATGACGTCATCAGAAGTCCGAAGCACTTTTCACGACGTTCCGATGACGTCATCAGAAGACCAAAGCACTATCACGACGTCCCGTTGACGTCATCAGAAGCCAAACGCACTGCGACGTCCCGATCGCGTCATCAAAGCCAAACGCACTTTGCGACGTCCCGATAATACCATCAGCGGCCCGAAACACTTTCACGACGTCCCGATGACGCGTCATCAGAAGCCCGAAGAACTTTTCACGACGTCCCGATGACGTCATCAGAAGCCAAAGCACTTTTCGCGAAGTCCCGATGACGTCATCAGAAGCCCAAAGCACTTTTCACGACGCGTCCCGATGACGTCATCAGAAGCCCGAAGCCCACTTTTCTGACGTCACGATGACGTCATCAGAAGCCAGAAGCACTTTTCGCGACGTCCAGATGACGTCATCAGAAGCCCGAAGCACTTTTCACGACGTCCGATGACTGTCATCAAAGCCCGAAGCGCTTTTCGCGACGTCCGATAATCGTCATCAGAAGCCCGGAAAGCTTTTCACGACGTCCCGATGTCGTCATCAGAAGCCCGGAAGAACTTTCACGACGTCCCGATGGCGATCATCAAAGCCCGAAACACTTTTCACGACGTCTCGGTAACGTCATCAAGAAGCCCGAAGCACTTTCGCGACGTCCCGATGACGTCATCAGAAGCCCGGAAAACTTTCACGGCGATCCGATGTCTCGTCATCAGAAACGGAAAGCTTTTCACGACGTCCCGATGACGTCATCAGAAGCCCGAAGCACTTTTCACGACGTTCCGATGACGTCATCAAAAGCTCGAAGCACTTTTTCACGACGTCCAGGTGGCGTCATCAGAAGCCCGGAAGAAGCACTTTTCGCGACGTCCCGATGACGTCATCAGAAGCCCGGAAGCACTTTTCCTGGCGTCTCGATGACGTCATCAAAGCTTTCAAGCACTTTTCACGACGTCAGATGACGTCATCAGAAGTAAGCACTTTTCACTGACGTCCCGATCTCGTCATCAGAAGCTGCACTTTCACGACGTCCCGATGTCGTCATCAGAAGCCCGGAAAACTTTTCACGACGTCCCGATGACGTCATCAAAGCCCGGAAGCACTTTCACGACGTCCCGATGACGTCATCAGAGCCCGAAGCACTTTTCACGACGTTCCGATGACGTCATCAAAAGCTCGAAGCACTTTCACGACGCGTCCCGATGACGTCATCAAACCGTGGCACTTTTCGCGACGTCCCGATGACGTCATCAGAAGCCAGAAAAGCACTTTTCACGGCGTCTCGGTGAGCGTCATCAAAAACTCGAAGCACTTTTCACGACGTCCAGATGACGTCATCAGAAGCCCGAAGCACTTTTCGCGACGTCCCGATCTCGTCATCAGAAGCCGGAAAACTTTTCACGACATCCCAATGTCGTCATCAAAGCCGAAGCGCACTACGACGTCCCGATGACGTCATCAAAAGCCCGAAGCACTTTCGCGACGTCCCGATAATGACGTCATCAGAAGCCCGGAAACACTTTTCACGTTGTGTCGATGACGTCATCAGAAGTCCGAAGTACTTTTCACGACGTCCCGATGACGTCATCAGAAGCTCGAAGCACTTTTCACGACGTCCCGATGACGTCATCAGAAGCCCAAAGCACTTTTCACGACGTCCCGATGACGTCATCAGAAGCTCGAAGCACTCTTCACGGCGTCCCGATGACGTCATCAGAAGCTCGAAGCACTTTTGACGACGTCCCGATGACGTCAACAGAAGCTCGAAGCACTTTTGACGACGTCCCGATGACGTTATCCGAAGCTCGAAGAACTTTTGACGACGTCTCGATGACGTCATCAGAAGCTCGAAGCTTTTTTGACGACGTCCCGACGACGTCATCAGAAGCCCAAAGCACTTTTCACGACGTCCCGATGACGTCATCAGAAGCCCGAAGTACTTTTCACGACGTCCCGATGACGTCATCAGAAGCCCAAAGCACTTTTCACGACGTCCCGATGACGTCATCAGAAGCCCGAAGTACTTTTCACGACGTCCCGATGACGTCATCAGAAGCTCGAAGCACTTTTCACGGCGTCCCGATGACGTCATCAGAAGCCCGGAAGCACTTTTCGACGTCCGATGACGTCATCAAAGCCCGAAGCACTTTTCACGACGTCCGATGACGTCATCAGAAGCCCGAAGCACTTTCGCGACGTCCCGATCTCGTCATCAGAAGCCCGGAGCACTTTTCGCGACGTCCCGATGTCGTCATCAGAAGCCCGGAAAACTTTTCACGACGTCCCGATGACGTCATCAGAAGCCCGAAGCACTTTTTCACGACGTCCCGATGACGTCATCAGAAGCCCGGAGCACTTTTCGCGACGTTCCGATGACGTCATCAAAGCCTGAAGCACTTTTCACGACGTCCCGATGACGTCATCAGAAGCCCGGAGCTTTTTTCGCGACGTCCCGATGACGTCATCAGAAGCCCGGAAAACTTTTCACGACGTCTCGATGACGTCATCAGAAGCCCGGAAGCACTTTTCGCGACGTCCCGATGACGTCATCAGAAGCCCGAAGCACTTTTCACGACGTCCCGATGTCGTCGTCAGAAGCCCGAAGCACTTTTCACGACGTCCCGATGACCTCATCAAAAGCCCCAAGCACTTTTCGCGACGTCCCGATAATACCATCAGAAGCCCGGAAGCACTTTTCACGACTTCCCGATGACCTCATCAGAAGCCCGAAGCACTTATCACGACTTCCCGTCGACGTCATCAGAAGCCCGAAGCACTTTTCGCGACGTCCCGATGACGTCATCAGAAGCCCGAAGCACTTTTCACAACGTCCCGAAGACGTCATCAGAAGCCCGGAAACTTTTCACGACGTCCCGATGACGTCATCAGAAGCCCGGAAAACTTTCACGACGTCCCGATGACGTCATCAGAAGCCCGAAGCACTTTTCACGACGTCCCAATGACGTCATCAGAACCCCGGAAAACTTTTCACGACGTCCCGATGACGTCATCAGAAGCCAGAAGCACTTTTCACGACGTCCCAATGACGTCATCAGAAGCCCGAAGCACTTTTCGCGACGTCCCGATAATACCATCAGAAGCCCGAAACACTTTTCACGACGTCCCGATGGGGTCATCAGAAGCCCGGAGCACTTTTCACGACGTCCCGATGACGTCATCAGAAGCCCGGAAAACTTTTCGCGACGTCCCGATGACGTCATCAGAAGCCCGGAAGCACTTTTCACGACGTCCCGATGACGTCATCAGAAGCCCGGAAGCACTTTTCACGACGTCCCGATGACGTCATCAGAAGCCCGGAAGCACTTTTCACGACGTCCGATGACGTCATCAAAGCCGAAGCACTTTTCGCGACGTCCCGATGACGTCATCAGAAGCCCGAAACACTTTTCTTCGCGACGTCCCGATGACGTCATCAGAAGCCCGAAGCTTTTCACGACGTCCCGATGACGTCATCAGAAGCCCGAAGCACTTTTCGCGACGTCCCGATAATACGTCATCAGAAGCCCGAACACTTTCACGACGTCCCGATGACGTCATCAGAAGCCCGGAAAACTTTTCGACGTCCCGATGTCGTCATCAGAAGCCCGGAAAACTTTTTCACGACGTCCCGATGACGTCATCAAAGCCCGAAGCACTTTTCACGACGTCCCAATGACGTCATCAGAAGCCCGAAGCACTTTTCGCGACGTCCGATGACGTCATCAAAAAGCCCGAAGCACTTTCACGACGTCCCGATGACGTCATCAGAAGCCCGAAGCATTTTTCACGACGTCCCGATGACGTCATCAGCAGCCCGATGCATTTTTCACGACGTCCCGATGACGTCATCAGAAGCCCGAAGAACTTTTCACGACGTCCCGATGACGTCATCAGAAGCCCGAAGCACTTTTCGCGACGTCCCGATGACGTCATCAGAAGCCCGAAGCACTTTTCGCGACGTCATGTTGACGCCATCAGAATCCGGAGCACTTTTCACGACGTCCCAATGACGTCATCAGAAGCGCGGAGCACTTTTAACGACGTCCCGATGACGTCATCAGAAGCCCGAAGCACTTTTCACGACGTCCCGATGACGTCATCAAAAGCCCGAAGCACTTTTCACGACGTCCCGATGACGTCATCAGAAGCTCGAAGCACTTTTCACGTCGATGACGTCATCAAAGCCCGAAGCACTTTTGCGACGTCCCGATGACGTCATCAGAAGCCCGAAGCACTTTTCACGACGTCCCGATGACGTCATCAGAAGCCCGAAGCACTTTCACGACGTCCCGATGACGTCATCAGAAGCCCGAAGCACTTTTCACGACGTCCCGATGACGTCATCAAAGCCCGAAGCACTTTTTCACGACGTCCCGATGACGTCATCAGAAGCCCGAAACACTTTCACGACGTCCCGATGACGTCATCAGAAGCCCGAAAACTTTTCGACGTCCCGATGTCGTCATCAGAAGCCCGGAAAACTTTCACGACGTCCCGATGACGTCATCAGAAGCCCGAAGCACTTTCGCGACGTCCCGATGACGTCATCAGAAGCCGAAGCACTTTTCGACGTCCCGATGACGTCATCAGAAGCCCGAAGAACTTTTCACGACGTCCCGATGACGTCATCAGAAGCCCGGAAGCACTTTTCGCGACGTCCCGATGACGTCATCAGAAGCCCGGAAGCACTTTCGACGTCCCGATGACGTCATCAAAGCCCGAAGCACTTTTCGCGACGTCCCGATGACGTCATCAGAAGCCCGAAGCACTTCTTTTCGCGACGTCCCGATGACGTCATCAGAAGCCAAGCACTTTTCGCGACGTCCCTCTCGTCATCAGAAG